>CM024720.1:7631114-7721765 GCA_014182545.1 Eucalyptus globulus
CTCTTCCCTTAGTGCTACATCGTCAGGTACACTCAATCATTCTTGGAACTTAAGTGTTCCATCCTCAGAAATCTGAAAGTCAGTCCCTCTCTTATCAGTATCCTCTTGCAGGATCTTCTTAATGTCCCGGTCTGTGAATTGAAGGGTCTGATTCTAAGCTGAATATTCGGTTCAATTCTGAGGGTGGCCATAAAAGAAATGTAGCATACCTCAAATTTGAAAACCGAATTTCGAACTTTCTGAAGTAAGGTCCATACTTTAACTACCATATGCACAAATGAAGACTCTTGACTCAACGCATCAGTGACTTCTTTCATCCTTCCAAGGTGATACCAGATACCACAATCCTAGTCCTTTAGAAGTTATAATTCATGATGCTGTTTCATATTCAACTCCTTCCGAGAGAATAAATACTTGAGACTTTGATGGACAGTGAAGATCTGGAATCTTTCTCAACAAAAATAATGTCTCTA
This sequence comes from Eucalyptus globulus, assembly GCA_014182545.1. Taxonomy (NCBI): domain Eukaryota; kingdom Viridiplantae; phylum Streptophyta; class Magnoliopsida; order Myrtales; family Myrtaceae; genus Eucalyptus; species Eucalyptus globulus. The sequence goes on from CM024720.1 coordinate 7,631,588, forward strand.
AATCTTCCAAGCGAAAATTAATGTTGCTAGTTCCAAGTCATCCGTTGGGTAGTTCCGTTCATGAGGTCTCAACTAATGGGACGCGTATGCAACAATCCTACCATGTTGCATCAATACGCAATCTAGTCCTCTAAACGACGCATCACTATAGATCTCATATTTTCCAAGACCAGATGGAATGATTAGCATAAGTGTGATAGTCAGTTTCTACTTGAGCTCTTGGAAACTACACTCATACTTGTCTGTCCACACAAACTCTTCTTCTTTCTTCAGAAGTCTAATCAACGGCGACACTAATTCTGAAAATCCTTCCACGAACCTTCTGTAGTAATCTGTCCAACCCAAACGGCTTCTGATCTCTGTCACTATTGTCGGTCTTGGTCCATTGATAACTACTTCGATCTTAGTCAGGTCCATAGAGATTTCTTCACCTGAAATCACGTGACCATTCTCAGATGACTCTCGTGCTCCTCAGCACTCCTCGAACACATCAAAATATCATTGATGAACATGGTCATGAATTGGTCTAGGTATTCCTCAAATACTCGATTTGCTAAATCCATGACAGCAACTGAAGTGTTCATCAGACCAAACGGCCTTACAATACTCTCGTAAAGACCATCTCGAGTATTAAACACTAAATTCAATATGTCATTCTTTTCTGATCCTTAACTAATGATGCTCTGTTCTTTAGTCGATCTTTGAAAATATTGGCACTCCTTGCAACTGGTCACACAATTCATTGATCTTTAGCCATGAACACCTATTCTTGTTCATCACCTGACTGAGTTGACGATAGTTGATGCCTAATTGCAATGAACCATCTTTCTCATTCACAAAATAAAAAAAAATAAAAAATAAAAATTGGTGATTCCCAAAGTGATGCACTGGTATGTATAAATCCCTTATCTAGTAATCCTTGCATCTGCACCATCAATCCCTTCAACTCAAACAGTGACATCCGGTAAGAAGCCTTAGAGAGTGGCTCTGTCCCGAAAGCTAGCTCAATTGCAAATTCTATCTCTTTCACTGACAATCGACCTAACAATTCTTGTGACAACACATCTAGAAATTTTTGGATTATTAAGATGTCCTCAATTTTTAGTTCTTCAATCTGTCTTATCTATGACAATCACGAAGTCCTCTTGGCAATCCCCGTCTAACAAATGGATTGCCTTAAGCGACGAGATTAATGAAGTCAAGGGTCCCTCTCAACTCCCAATAAACTCGGCACTTCCACATGCTAATGGACTAAGTTGGGTTACTCCACGATAACAATTTATCACCACAAGATGCTCCAAGAGCCAATTCTTTCCACGATTGATGACAAAGTTGTACACAAACAGCCAATCAAGTACAATTCTAATCAGTAGTTCTTCTCCTACAACCTTAACACACGAACTGAAATTCCACAACTTAACCCCCAAAACTCTGCGGCGCTACTCTGATAAAATCAACTCAAAACATTCTTCCTCTGATCGGTACATGGTCGGTTCAACTCCTATCCCTTTCACCATCCCAAAGGCGTCCTATCTATGGTAGCAGTGCTTGTGTTCTCTTGGACTCATATTGACAGTCCCTCACCTGATGACCACACTGGCTATATCTATAGTACACTCCAGTCACACTAGGACACTGAGTTGATTCACGCTTCCTTCTATAAACTCGGCATACATCCAATGAGTCTCCTATCTCTTGCCAGGTGACAACATGTACCTCTACTTGCATCAGAGGCCTGTTCCAAAAACCCCATAGTGTGTTCTATGGCGCACTCCCATTGATCTTATCCTATCAACGGCGATGGCACTTGCGATCCCATCAGTGGTGATGGCAACTGCTGTGGTGGTCCCATCGACCTTCTGGAACAGTCTCTTGCCAAGTGACCCTGTTGGTCACAATCATAACAACCACCCATCCTAAAATGGCATAGGGCTGATTCATATTGTTTTTTTTTCCACGACACTCGATATTCTGATTTGATGCTGACTTGTCTATCCCACCTTTCCTGATGGGTGGAATAGAATGTCTTTCTCCAGTCATAAGCTCCTTTCCAAACCGATTTCCATCTATGTCTGACTAAACCTCACCCAGATGTAGTATCTTATTCCCCGATCGCCATTCTAGGTTGGATCTCGGCAGGTGTGGCAATAACAACTGTTACGGCACTGATAGCGACAGTGACAGCAGCAACAACGACAGCTTGATCCCAAGCTTGCTGACTCGACAAGTTCCCAAGGAACGCTAGCGCTTGAATGATCCCATCGAACTTAGGATCGCTCGGTGCTGCTACACTCTCAGTATCGACCTACGGCGGTAGTCTTACACTCGCGCTAGCCTGAGCCGACGCTTTGCCATAACAACCTCGGGCACCGATCCTTGTTGGCGTTTTACCCCGAGTCACAGAGGCTATTGCCCTCTTACTAAGAGTTCTTAGCTTCCGATCACTCATACTACAGGATCTTTATAGAAACCTATTTTCTAATTTCAATACCATATTAGAATTTGAGTGACCCACACATATAAGTTACCGAACAGCTATTAATCACATGCATCAGCATGAAATAAAGGCCATTCCTACTAACTATCCCATCAACTTATCGTACCTTATCACTCCAACTAACGACCTTGCTTTCATACCACTTAAACGGGGATATTATGCCCCAATCCTCGAGCACGCGCCTATCCCGGCATGGTTGATAAAATAGCTACGTCCCAAAACGCATTGCTGACCCATTCATTTTAATACGCATGCGGAAGCATATAAATAATCTCCAGACAATAAAACAATGGGATAGGAAAGTATGAACACAAATTTTCAAACCAAAACAAGCCTTGTATAAACAAACATGTTTATATACAATACCAGGCTATTTACAAAAATCTCAGCTCAATAAAAAGGGAACTGTCCTATGACCCACTAGTCAGACACGTTTGCCGAATCGTCGATCTCCACCTTCCTTGACTCCGGGGCTTCAAGTCCTCCACAATCACCATCTAAGGACATGAAAATGGCAATACAATAACCAGTGAAACGATATCTCAGCAAGTTCAACTCCCTAAGACCCGACTAGCAACAAAATACACCCTAAGGGTTGCCTAGGCATAATCACGAGTCAAAGGACTTACTTTGGCCTTAGTTTCTTCCTGCGAGTCAATTATATTCATACAATCATTAAATCACATCATCACATCAAATCAAGAATTCAGATCGAGACATCGATCGATTGACCTAGTCGATTCCAAAACAACAGGACCCTCTCACGGTCATTTCAATCACTCATTCTCGACTCTTAATCACGGCCCAACGGGCACAACCTATAATAGGTGGTAAATCACGGCCCAGTGGGCACAACCTGTATCAGGTGGCAAATCACTGCTCGATTGGGCGCTACCTCTATCAGATGGAAAATCACTACCCGATTGGGCACTACCTCTATCAGGTGGCAAATCATGGCCCGATTGGGCGCTACCTCTATTAGGTGGCATATCATAACTTAACCCACATTCTCATGCGGTTATTCATCCACGGTGCATGACATTGAGTTTCACACTTAATTTCCTCAATTAACATAACGTCATGACATTTTCTTTGTATTCAGAATACCTGATAAAAATTATTGTGTGTGGGTACATGGTCGACCTTAGCCAAAATACAATTTCCTGCCACTTGAAAATCCCACCAATTTATATGGTCCACAAAAATATTTTTGGCCTTGTAAACCGACACTTTGGGTTATTTTTCAATTAATTAATGAAATTAATCCAATTTAGGAATAAATTCCTAAAATACAAATCACACCAAATCAACACAAATTAGAGCTCAATTAAATAAATATATCACACCACTTTGGAATCAGCATAAAATTTTAGTCACCAACTATCCTAGCTTAATTTTTGGAAAATAAATAAATAAATAATTAATTTTGGAAATTAATTATTAGATATTAAAAATTCACACTTAGGCTCGAAAAATCTAATTAAATACCGAAATGGGCTCAGAAAATTTCCAAACCACTCTAGATAAATACTAGAATGTGTTTAGGCCTTAATTGCACTAACTATCCACCTAAGATACATCGGTAATTGATTAAATTCACTAATCAAATCTAACTAACCACCTAATCATAGCTTAGCTTAAACTAATCAAACCTTAAGCATCATTAACTTACTAAGCGAGGATTAGTGAGTTAAACTCACTTGTTTATCGAACCACTCAGTTCAATTCGATGGGGACGCGACGGGGCTCAATCTTCTCCAAAGTGGCGACGGCTTTCGAGCACGGATCAGGCCTAAAAAATGGCCCGCAAAGCCCATGAATTTTTTCTCAGGTTCCTCGGCTGATGGCTACTTGAGTGGCTGATCTCGCAAAGAAAAGGACTTCGAACTTCGGTGAGTTGGTTTCGGTAGAGTTGCAGGCATGGGGAAGATGGGATGGAGTTTCGATGACTTGCTAGGTCTTCAACAAAATAGAAATTAAAAGGAGATGAATTTATTGAGGGCGGGCAGAGGGGACGGTTGAATGGCGTGCAAGACGAAACAGAAAGGAGTGGGAATGAGGGAAGGGGCGTCGGTCAAGGGGAGGGGATAAAGTAGCAGAGATGGTCGGCCAAAAGTACAAGAGATGTGTGAAATTGAAAGAAGAAAAAGAGAAGGAGAGAGAGAGAGAGAGAGAGAGAGAGAGAGAGGGACGTGAGAGATGGGGACGTTGGCCAAGTGGGGGGAAAGGAAATAGGAAAAAGAAAAATTAAAAGAAATTTCTATAACTCAAAATTCATCCCACTCTCTCTTGTTTAGTTCAAAATAGCCCCCAAAAATCTCCATACTAAAGTACTTGATCCTCACTTGCTTTCCCGCACCAAATTTCCCCTAAACAACAAGTCTCGGCCAACAAAAACGGTCATTTCCTTCAATTCCGAATTCTATTTCATTTTTCTCAGAATCCGATTTTCTGAACAAATTTCTCCGATTGAGGTCCGATTTGTTGAGGAAAAAGCCCACGAAATTTCCTATCACTAATTCACTTACACTAGATTCAAAAAATTCATTCAAACTAGCCAATCTGAATTTCCATTTGTTTTCCGAATCGTCCGAATCAATTTTCCGTAAGAATGACCTGTGACATGACATGACTTTCAATTTCTGAAATTGGATTCAAATTCACGGTTAATTTCAATTCGACGCAATTTTAGCGTGACCTAGGTTACTGGGTATCTTTTAGAAAGTTTTAGTGCAAATGACTCGTGGTCGATTTTCTTCGAGCTACAATGAACCCATTCGACACATTAGCGACTTTCGGTTGTCATGAAAATCTCAAGGATTCAAATATGGACATAGGGTACCAAAACGATAGAAAAATCAATCTAGTGTCGATCGACGAGAATTTTGCAATTTAGTGGAATCACCCACGTTTAATTACATATCTCAATCAAACCGACCTATCTCCGATTTCTAATCGATCTTTACTATGCCGTAATGATCTCGGCAGATGAGCACAGTCGAGTAGCCAATTCCTGATCAAATTCTCAAGTCTATTGCATTAAAATTCTATAATGGCTTTCCCAGATAGTTTAGTTATCTCGAGAGTGATCAGTTTAGAGAATGGCCCTATAGGTACGTTGATGAAATGCTCGATTAATTTAATTGAAAGCAGAAGTGAAAAATCCAGGATGCCACAATTCTTCCCCTCTTATAAAAATTTCGTCCTCGAAATTTAAACATTTACCAATCCTTAAACAAAAAGGTGGGGGTGTTATCGTCTCATTGAGTCTCACTTTCCCACGTTGCTCCTTCGGTCCCGTGGTGTTGTCAAACCACTTTAACCAAACGGATCATCTTGGTACACATAATCTGCTCTTTCTGAACCACCAATTGAATTGGGATTCCCACGTACGTACGACACTCTGTTGTCCACGTCCAATTCTTCAAGATTTAGCACAGGGATCGGGTTAGGCTTGTACGTCCTCCACATCGACACGTGAAAGACGTCGTGCACTCGTGCTTACTTTAGCGGTAATGCAAGACGATACGCTAGGATCCTGATTCTCTTTCTAGAATCTCAAAGGGACCTACGTACCTCAATTTTAGTTTTTCCCTCCTTGCCGAAGTGCAAGGTATCCCTCATTGGTGACACCTTCAGAAAGATGTAATCAACAATTTGGAACTCTAAGGGCCTTTGATGCTCATCGATACAACTTTTCTAACGGCTTTGAGCGGTCCTTAATCTGATTCTGATCACAACAATTGTAATCACTGACTGGTGAACTGACTCTGTGTCACGCCCCGATCCTCGGGTGCACGCCCATCCCTTACTTGGTCAATTTATTTGCGACGTCCCAGGAAGGTCGCCGACCCATTCATTCATATACGCATGCGGAAGCTTAATAAAAATCCCCAGACAATCAAACAATGGGATAGAAAAGTAGGATCATATTTTTCAAACCAAGACGAGTCTTTATAGACCAACTGGTTAATTACAAACTTAGGCTGTTTACAAAATTACGGCTTATCAAAAAGGGAACTAGTTAGACCCATTTGCCGATTCTTCAGCCTCCACCTTCTGAACTTCAGGACTTCCGATCCTCCACGATCGTCATCTAGGGAGCTGAAATATTTTCCCCAAACCGGGATGAGACTATGTCTCAGCAAGTTTCTACCCACTAAGACCTGATTAGGAAGCCAATACGCCATAAGGGCTGCCTAAGCACAACACGAGTCAAAGGGCTTACCTTGGCATCAGTTCCTTTCCTGCACTTTAGTTTAATTAATAATATCGATAACTACAACAAACAATTACATTCCACCAATCAGATCGACTCGGCGATCAATCGACTTAATCGATTACATGTCACCACGACCTTTCCCTGGTTGGTACATTCAATACTATCTATAAAGTCTGACCATAGTCTAGGACTGCTCACCCAAAGCTGATAATAGATAGCATAGCTCGCCCAAAGCTGATAGATATAGTATACTATGTATATGCTCGCCCAAAGTTGATAGATTAGGGCCCCCAGGCCAATTTAGTATACTATATATGCTCGTCCAAAGCTGATAATAAGGTATACTGTTCACCCAAAGCTAACATATCGCCCATAGGTCAATATAGTATATCGGTATACTGCTCACCCAAAGCTGACATATCGCCCGAAGGCCGATATAGTATACCACTCCAACCATATAGTCAATTCATCATTTTTATCATTCACGATAAATAGCCGTGTGTGGGTTCACGGTTGGCTTTAGTCAAAATATAATAATTTTACTTAAAAATATCCCACCAATTTCATCAGCCCATTACATATTTTTGGCGCTCTAAACCGACGCCCGGTTATTTCCCCATCAATAAACCAAAATCAAATAATTTAGGAATAAATCCTAAATTCACAATTAATTCCATTCAGCACAAATTAACGCTCAAATAAATAAACGGACTGCACTACGATAATCAGCACGGAATTTTGGTCGTCGGCCTTCTAAATCTTAATTTCCGAATTTTAATTAATTATTAATTAATTTTGAAAATTAATAATTAATTACAATAAATTCAATTTAGCTCAAATTGGAGCTCAATTAAATAAACGGACTTCACCACGATCATCAGCATAAAATTAGGTCACCTGGCTATCCCGATCAAAATTTCCGGAAAATAATAAATAATTAAATTTATTCCGAAAATTAAATATAATAATATAATATAATATTATTATTATAATAGTACAATTTCAATTAATTATTTAATTTAAAATAATTAATTAAGGCTTAAACAAGATTACTTTAATCCAAACATTTTCTCAACTTTAATTAATTGTCCACTAAACTAATCACATCCATTAATCCACTTAACATTTAAATAAACTAATCTAACCACCTAAACCTACTTAGTTTAATCTAAACACCCCTTAAACGTGATTAACCTACTAAGCGGGGATTAGTGAGTTAAACTCACCCAATTAGCGATCCGAGCGGCTCAAATCGACGGGGACGCCGAGGGGATCGATTCACTCCAAGGCGGGCCTAGCTTCCGGGGTCGGGAAGCCGGCCAAAACAGGGCACGAAGCCGCTGCCATACCCATTTTTGGTTGCTGCTGTTCGCTGCGGTTTAGGGCCGAGAAATGGTAGATCCAAGTTCGGTTAGGGCATGCAAGGACCGAGAGGGCTAGGCAGAGCTCCGGCGGGCTGAGGCGAAGGGGTACGGTGGCTCACGGCGGCGGGGACAAGCTCCGGCAGCTCCTGGAACTTGCGGACCGAGACAGACGAGGGCGGCTAGGCTTCGGCCAAGCATGGGCGGGCGAGGAGCAGCGGCTGCGCGCGCGCAAGGAGCGACGAACGGCGACGGCGTGCGGCGGCTCGAGGCGACGTGCAGCTTCTCCTCTGAAATTTCTGGGTTTGAAAGGCACAACCAAGAGGAAGAGAAGAGCTGGTCGGCCGGCAACAGGAGGGAAGAGAGGGAGGCAGAGGCGCGGCTGGACGTGCGATGGCCTCCGGTGGGCTTACAGCGGCGTTTCGGCGGCTGCTGGTTGCTGCTTTGCGGCTTCTTCGGCTGGCTGGGTTTTCAAAGAAGAAGAAGATGAAGAAGATGGAGAGGGGCCGAAGGAATCGCACGGTAGGGAGAGGGAGGAGAGAGAATAAGGGGGGCATTCCTTTTATTTTTCTCTTTATTTAATCTCCCAAAAATTGGCCCACCATGACATCACTATGATGTCATGTTCCACTATCTCCAATTCCTCACAATCTTAGTCCAATGGGTCCAATTTCTTTTTCCGCCGTGGCATAAAATCCCGTACACTTAATTCAATCAATTCTCAATCAATTCCATCCAATTGAAGCTCAATTAAATTAACCCATGTGTCCTCAACCTTCTTATGACTTTTCCCCATCAAATGATCCAACTTGCTTCCCAAAGATTCGATAAAAAACGGCCCTTTGACAATCTCGAACAAAAAAGGCCTTATTTTACTTTTCCGCCAAAAATCTCGGTTGTAGAAAAATCTTCCGGAGATGAGTCGACGTTCCTAAAATGAATTATGACTTGACAGAACTCCCAATTTCTGAATTCGGGTTCGATTTCACGGTTAATTTCAATTCGACGCGAATTTAGTGCGTCATAATCTATCGGGTAGCTTTTAGGAAATTTTCTTGCATTTGACCCGTGGTTGATTATTCTCAAGCCACAATGTACATCTTTGATACATTGGCGACTCTCAATTGTTGTAGAAATCTCAAGGTTTCAAATACAGACACGGGGTATCGAAACGACAGAATAATCGGTCTAGTGCCGATCGACAAGAATTGTGCAATTAGGTGGAATCACTCACACTTAATCACATACCTTTGTCGAGTCAACCTATCTCCGATTTCTAATCGATCTTACTGTGTCGTAATGATCACTTGCAGATTTGCACGGTCGTTTCCTGATCGAATTCTCAAGTCTAATGCGTTAAAATTCCTTCACGGCTTCACCTGATAGACTAGTTATCCCATGAGTGATCAGTTCAGGGAAAAGAACTATAAATGCGTCGATGAAATGCCCAACTATTTCGATCGAAATCAGAACCTGGATTTCAGGATGTCACACTCTGGGCCTGTGATCTTTTATTCTCTAACCTCATTTCAACAAACTGAAGTTCTGTACTCTCTGCCATGCAATGCTTCGAAAGAGGACCATCTGATTGCTCTGCTGAAATTGGGGACCTCTAGTCTAGATCTGATATAAATTCATCACTGGCACTCCATGTAGATGAATTATCTGACGCATATACAACTTTGCATATTTGTTTAAGTCCAAATCCTTTCGTACTACCAAGAAATGAGTCGACTTCGTAGATCTGTCGACCACAACCCCAAATAGAATCAATTTCTCTTTGATTCCTTAATAATCTCATCACAAGGTCCATCGATATACTTCCATTCCCACTCCGGACTCTCGAGTGATTGTGAAAGTCCTCCTAACTTGCATTACTAAACTTATACTTATAAGCACATTTGACACTTGCAACCTGTCTGACGATATCTATCTTTATATCAGTCTACCAATCGAGCTGACGCCGATCTTGACCTACTTTGTACTGTCTGGTCAAATACTGCAACTACTACAGTGAATTCCTGACAAGGTCTCTTCCCTGAGTGCTACATCGTCAGGTACACCTAATCATTCTCGGAACTTGAGTGTTCCATCCTCGAAATCTGAAAATCAGTCCCTCTCTTATCAGTTTCCTCTTGCAGGATCTTTTGAACGTCCCAATCTGTCAACTAAATCGCCGATTCTAACCTGAATATCTGGTTCATTCGAGGGTGGCCATAAAATTCGAAATGTGGCCTACCTCAAATTTGAAAACCGAATTTCAAACTTTCTCAAGTAAGGTCCATACTTTAACTAGTATATGCACAAATGAAGACTCTCGACTCAACACATTAGTAACTTCTTTCATCCGTCTAGGGTGATACCAAATACCGTAATCCTAGTCCTTTAGAAGTTCTAATTCACGACATTGTCTCATATTCAACTCATTTTGAGAGAATAAATACTTGAGACTTTGATGATTAGTGAAGATCTAGAATCTTTCTCAACACAATTAATGTCTCCAAATCTTCCGAGAGAAAATTAATGCTGCGAGTTCCAAATCATGCGTCAGGTAGTTCCGTTCATGAGGTCTCAACTAATGGGGTGCGTATGCAACAATCATACCATGTTGCATCAATACGCAATCCAGTCCTCTAAACGACCCATCACTATAGATCTCATATTTTCTTAGACTAAATGGAATGATTAGCACAAGTGCGGTAGTCAACTTCTACTTGAGCTCTTGGAAACTACACTCGTGCTTGTCTATCCACACAAACTCTTCTTCTTTCTTCAGAAATGTAGTCAACGGCGACACTAATTATGAAAATCCTGCCATGAACCTTCTGTAGTAATATGTCCAACCCAAACAGTTTTGATCTCTATCACTGTTGTCCGTTTTGGTCAACTGATATCTACTTCAATCTTGGTTAGGTCCATGGAGATTTCTTCGCCTGAAATCACGTGACCATTCTCAGATGACTCTCATGCTCCTCAACACTCCTCGAACACATCAAAATATTATTGATGAATATGATCATGAACTGATCTAGGTATTCCTCAAATACTCAATTTGCCAAATCCATGATAACAACTGGAGTGTTCACCAAATCAAACGTCCTTACAATACTCTTGTAAAGACCATCTCGAGTATTAAACACTGAATTCAATATGTCATTCTTTCTTATCCTCAACTGATGATGCCCTATTCTCTAATCGATCTTTGAAAATATTGACGCTTCTTGCAACTGGTCACACAATTCGTTGATCTTCAACCATGAACACTTGTTCTGGTAAGAAGCCTTAGAGAGTGGCTCTGTCCCAGGTTCTAGCTCAATTTCAAATTCTATCTCTTTCACTAACGATCGGCCCGACATTTCCGTGACAACTCATCTAAAAATTCTTGGATTATTGAGATGTCATCAATTTTCAGTTCTTCATTATGTCTTATCTATGACAATCGCCAAGTCCTCTCGGCAATCCTCGTCTAACAAATGGATTGCCTTAAGCGGCGAGGTTAATGAAGTCAAGGGTCCCTCTCGACTCCCAATAAACTCGACACTTCCACATTCTAATGGACTAAGCTGGGTTACTCCACGATAACAATTTATCACCACAAGATGCTCCAAGAGCCAATTCTTTCCACGCTTGATGACAAAGTTGTACACAAATAGCCAATCAAGTACAATTCTAGTTAGTAGTTCTTCTCCTACAACCTTAACACACGAACTGAAATTCCACATCTTAACCCCCACACTCTGCGGCGCTACTCTGATAAAATCAACTAAAAACATTCTTCCTATGATCGGTACATGGTCGGTTCAACTCCTATCCCTTTCTCCATCCCAAGGATGCTCAACTCGAATGCCTTCAACATGCAATTATATCGTAAATTAATTTTAAATTATAAATAAAATGTACATTCCTCAAGTATGCTCAACTCGAATGCCTTCAACAGGCAATTATGTGATCACTAGCTTTTGTTTAATCTTATGGCTTTGGTAGGGAAGAGAAAATGTTGAAGCATTACGTCTCAAATTTGATCATCAGTTTTAAGACTTATTTGAGAATGAAGAATCTCTAAGCCTATCAAATTTAAGATTTATTCAAGTGGATTGTGTAGACTTGGATGAGAACAACGTTCAGCATTTTCCTTCTACCAACTTGTGCATCATGCTTCCGAATTTGAGATGGCTCTCATGGCATAACTTTCCTATCTTTTTCCAATTCACTACATTTTCCCTTATGAAGCTAGTGATTCTTGATCTATCAAGGAGTAAAATTACAGATAAGTGAGAGGGATGGAAGCACCTCAAGGTACGATATTATTTGAACATGAATTTGCTATATTGACTTTGCTGTCCTGTATCTCAAAATGATTAAGAATTAATCTCTTCTCCATTACAAATGGCAAAGAGTTTGAAGGTTCTAAATTTGACTGAATGCAAAATTTTGCGTAGAACTACTGACTTTTCTACTCATGAAAATTTGGAACGACTAATTCTTCAATGGTGCACAAAACTGGTTCAAGTTGATAGGTCTATTGGTAAGTTAAAGCATTTAGTATCATTAGACTTGAGAGGTTGTGAGAAACTTAAAATATTGCCAGATGAGATGGAGGAACTAGAAGCCTCGATAGAACTTCTTGTTGATCGCACATCTATTACCAACATTCTTGAATGGAAACGAATGGAGAAATTGGAAATTCTCAGTGCAGATTTTTGTAGATTATTGAGTGAATGCAATTTAGCTAGTTGCTCAACATCACTATCATATCTTAACTTGTCAAATACCAAAATTAGTGAACTTCCATTTGGAAATTTTGGATCTCTTGTCGAGTTGCAACTTCATGGGTCGAAAATACGAGAGTTATTTAATTCAATAGAGACAATGAAGAATTTGAGAGTACTAAGGATGTTTATGTCTGACTTAGAAAAGCTACCTCGCGCCCTTGGGATGTTGGAGAAGCTTGGAGAGATGCATTTGATTGATTGTGGAAGTTTGTGTGGGGAAATTCCAAGTGAGATTAGAGAACTATTATTTCTAAGAATCTTGAGGTTATCGAGCACAAAAACTTCCAATATACCTAAGCTTCCTGATAGTATGACCGAACTACACCCGTTCCATAATGTACAGACGAGATGGCCAGATCTCTCAAACCTAAGAAATTTGAGAGTTTTGATGTTGGGATTGGAGAATCAAAGCCCTTCCCATCCAACTCCAAGCCTCAATTGGATCGGAGGGTTAAGCAAGCTAGAGTCCTTGTGGTTGCATTGTCATAGTCTGGTCACCTTATCTTCAGATTTTAATCTCCTTTTGAAGCTCATGAAGCTTGAACTCTTCGTAAATAACATAGAATGCCTACCTAAGCTTCCTCGGAATTAGTCATACTTCCATTTTGTTGGGCACGAGTTAACAGAAAAGTCGATAAATCTTTCATATTTGGAGAAGTTATCAAAATTGAACGTCTATTGTTGTGAATAGCTAATAGAGATTCAAGGCCTCGAACCTTCGAAAAACCTGCAAACGCTTGATCTTGATCATCTTCCGTCGCTGGTGAAGTTGCCCGACCTGATCGACGTGAAGAAGCTCTAGAGACTTGGGATAGAAGATTGTCCTAAATTGGTTGAGGTTCGTGGTGAGCTTGAATCATTGGAGTCTCTCCTTTTAAATTGTTATGAATCACTTGAATAGCTGCCTAATCCATCAAGCTTTAAGCATATAGAAGAATTGTATATACGTGACTGTTGGAAGCTAGGAGAGATTCAAGGTTTGGAAGTTTCAGAGAACTTGAGGGTCTTGTGTGTGGACGATCTTCCGTTGCTAGAGAAGTTGCCTGACCTGACCAACACCAAGGAGCTTAAGCATATTGAATTAAGGCGTTGCCCTCGTCTGGTTGAGATTCGAGGTAGGCTGAAATCAGTGGTGTTTCTTCTTATTGATGGCTGCAGGTCTCTGTAAAATTTTTATGATCCTTCAAGCTTCAAGAAGCTAGAGGATTTGGAAATAAAAGAATGTGAGACATTGGAGGAGATTATAGAATCCAATGAGTACCGAGATTTGAAAAAAGTGCGAAGACCCTTCCGAGGAAGAAGGATGAGACAATTGAAATCATGGAGAGAAGATTTCGAATCAGATAGGTGAGGAATATTATCTCGAGATGACGCATAAAGGTGGGACCCACTCTTAAGAAATTTCAACTTTTTCTCTCTCTGTTTTTTTTTATATTTTGTTTCGTTTTTCTCTCCCGTTGCCCCCTCTCTCTTCTCACATCCTTTCGAGAAAATATTTAGTGGTATGTGCGCGCCACGTCATCCGCCGACGTGGTGCGCACTTACCACTCAGAGATTGACACGCGTCATGTGGGACCCGCTGGAAAAGGAGGGGGCGGGCTCGGCTTGGCTCGACTCGTTGCAGAGGAAAAGACAGGTCCCGCCCAAAAGATTTCTCTCTCCTGGATTGAATTTTCTGCAATTTTTTCTCTCTCTCACTTTCTCTCCTCCTCCTCCTCCCTCTCGCGATGTCTGCTCTTCTCTCTCCCCCCTCCGCGAAGTCGTCCGACGCCGACGCCGACGCCGGCGCAGCCTCCGCCTCCTCCCCTGAACCCGACTCTGACACCGACGGCCCTCCGCCGGTTGCCTCCGTCGGTGTCGGAGTCCGTCGCCCCCGTCTCCTCCGCCTCCGCCTACGCGCCCGACGCCAACGCGTTGAACCACGACGGCGAAAATGGAGAAGAGAGAAACGACGAAGTAGAAGACGAAGACGAAGAAGCAGAAGCGCGCGCGCTCGGGGTTCTGGACATGGGTCGTCGCGTCGGTCGCGTTCCGGCTCGCCCTCGTCTACCTCCCCAGGAACCTCCGCCGTAAAGCCCCCACACAGAGCGATAATGGCGATAAAGGATCCGGACGCCCTGTTCTCTTCCTTGGATCCCGAGTACTACGACATCCCCATGAAGTGAGTGTTGCGTTGTCTTTTCCCTGTTTTCTGTACCCGTCCGTTGTCGATGCTTGTTCGGATTTATTGCTTCGTGTTTGTTTAGTAATCTTTATCGTGGAATTGAAATGTTTGGAGTGATGTTAGTAATTTAAGGCAGAGGGGATAGTTTTCTTGTTTCCATTAAGTTTGTAGCGCTTGAAGGCACAAGTGATATCAATGCCGAAATGCCGGTGTGTGTGGGGGGGGTTGTGAAGGGCTTAATCTTTTCACTCAACTGTCTTGTTCTTTCAATGGGACATTTGAGTACTCCCGTAGTCCCTTGATACAGATTAACATAAGGATCATGGGCTCATTGGGTAGTGACGATTATGCCTAATGATTATCGGTTGTGAAGGGCTTAATTATTGAGCTGTTTGTTGTGGCTGCAGCTTTTGGTAGAGATATTTAATAAAGATCAAGAATTCATGGGTGATGTAATGACTAGAAACAACAAACTGTCTCTTCAGTTCATTGGTTTATCTCGTGTCATCAGGGTTGGCACGTTAGGATCTCTCGAAGACTTAACGTTTTTTTTCCCCAACGACTTAGTTTGATATTCATTTTCTTATTTCTGGTGTTCAAACCTACAAATAATTGGGTGAGAATAACTCAAACTAATGAAGTGATCTTGGAAGAATTACCATTTATGAAATTTGACCATAACTTTGTTAAGGAATAGCCTACTACTTTGGTTTAGGTTATCAGTTTCTCAATTTTGCTTATGAAGAATAGGTTGCGCCAGTAACTATTGTTAATTGTATGCTTTGGCTGATCATAGTCTATCTATTTAAGGCCTTGCTAAAATGTTTGTGTTGTTGTATTGTGAATTCACTAAATTATGCTACTTGTGATTGCTCTACTTTTTTGTTGACACCCCATTTTTTGAAGGAACAAACCTTGTTAAACTATGCAAGGCAGTCAAGTTAGAGTGTATAGGGATTCCTATTCCCAAAGAAAAGCCCTTTTAGAGGCTATGCTCGACTAAGCTGGACTTTCTTTATTGCTACAATGTGATTTGTATTAGGCATTCTAGTTGCCTCTTCCCAAGGATCGGTACCAATGCTTTGTTTGGGAAGGAGGGGAGGGGAAGGAAAATTGGGGTAAAGTTTGAAACTATGGCGCAGAGAGGATAGAAATTTAAATTTTCTTTCCATTTTCATCCCATCCTTGCCTTCTAAACGAAGTATAAGAATTATAGACTGGAGAGGATAAAGCAGGGCAGGTAAGGTTGTCAATTTGGAATAGATGGTAAGATATTCTCAATGATAGTTGCTCCTGTCCTGGGGTTATATGTGTTAATGCTTGGGGTGGTTGTGGATCTAGAGTAGCAGAAGCAACTCCTGGTTTAGATTGTCTCAAAACTATGATGACGTGTAGCTTTCCTGAATTCTAGACAAGGCATTTCATCAATTTTATCGACAAAGTCCTTATTGGTTGTTTCTTTGTTGGTTGTATTGAGTGCCAAAATCTAGTCATGCAATCTAGTCCTAAAATATCTCCTTTCTAGATCAAATCCCTGAGACTTATGAGTAGGTTGATCTGATGGTATTTATGTTCTGAGTGATTGGAAGGAGAGAGGAATTAAATTGACAACTTTTGGGGTTAGCTTGATCTCAAGGCCAGTTTCAAGCAGGAGTAGAATAATTTTGTTTCTGCAAGATTCTGGTTTAGATTCCATTTTCACCAAGGTGCCATACTCCATTGGCTTGCCATAGTCTTCACAACTCAGCCAGAAAAAAAAGTAGTACCATATTCATTCGTCTCGTGTGTTCTTCTCACTCACTGAATTTTGGCATATAATGATCAGAAAAGACAATTGCATGCTGTTTTCCCCAGTCTCCCTGCAGTAATAATGTATTTAAAATTCCTTCCTGTCCATAACAGTGTCATTTGACCAGATAAAAGTAAGATCAGAAATGCGGCTTATATATTTTCCCACATTGAAAAAAGACACAGAGCGATAATGGTGATGGGTCGTCGCATCGGTCGCGTTCCGGCTCGCCCTCATCTACCTCCCCAGGAACCTCCGCCTGTCCACCCGCCCCGAGGTCATTCTTCAGTGGAGTCGCCGTCAACCGAGACATACTGGTGGTGGATTCGGATGATGATAATCATGTCTCATCACCTAACAGCACCGTGTCGAGCATAAATGGGAAGAGAAGCGAGAGAGACCCGCATGGAGAAAATGAAGTTGAGGCTGAGAGAACTTCGTGCTCTTGTGAGAGCATCGAAGAAGATGGCAGCAGAGGAGATGGAGTGAGGAAGAAGCTCAGGCTGTCTAGAGAACAGTCATTGGTGCTAGAGGAGACATTCAAAGAGCATAACACTCTTAACCCTGTGAGTGGCAATTTTGGTCATTCTACTACTGATTAATATATGCTTTCTTTAAATGTGCGTGAGCATGTAATCACTGCTTATAAACCTGACATGGATGTTTGGTAGGAAAAATTGAATTTAAAGTGCGTTTCTGTCATGAGATTGATGTTTATTTGTAGTTGTCATTTACTGGTAACAGTCGAATTGGGGAGAATGCAACAAATGTAAGCTAGGGTATGTTTGGTTACACCTAAGCTATGCTTGGAGTACTTCCCGCTAAAATTTAAAATATTATTTGAATTTGACAAATACTATGAATGAATGATTTCTCAATTTATGTGTCAATACTTGAGTGTTGTGATGATTTCGAGAGTTTCAGATTTAAAAGAAGTGTGTGTGAGCCACGAGATTTATACTAAGTAAAAACAAAATGTAAAAGGCCATTCAGATACATGCTCAGAATGGCTACCAATGACCATCTATATTAAAATGGCCAAAACCTTTTTTACCTCTTAATTGACGCAGGACAGGCTTTTCCTTGCTTAAATTTTGCTTCTTGAGTGCAGGTTACACTTGCTGGTTTCAGCTCTGGCAAGTTTATGATATTAGTTGCCACGAATGTGGCGGCATGAGGATTGGACATCGATGATGTCCAGTTAATTATCCAAGGATGCTGTGTGTGGTATGTTTTGATTTGTTGTTTTTTTTTTTTTTCTAAAAATGCAGTTGTGCTGATAGTTGGCCTTTTTTTTTATTTGGTTAAGTGCAGGCCTCCACGTGATGTTGAAGAATATACTCACAGATCTGGACACATGGGGAGAGCTGGTAATTATTCAAGTTGAAACCTGCATTTTCTAGTAGCTTCATTATTTCTGTAGCTTGCCAGATGCTGAGGGCTATATTGTTTTCTAGGCAATATTGTAGTAGCTGTCGTGGTGTACGATCCAAGAAGGGCAAATGTATCTAAGATCGAAAGAGAGTCTGGTGTAAAATTTGAACACATCAGTGCTCTGCAGCCAAGTGATGTTGCTCAAGCTGCTGGTGTCGAAGGTGCAGAATCAACAAGACAAATTTCTGATAGGTACAGTCATTCTTTTTGCTGAGAAGCTGAATCATTGCCTATAACAAGATGCTAATATCCTCCAAAATGCAGTGTCATTCCAGCATTCGAGTCTGCAGCCGAGCAACTACTGAACACGTCAGGCATGTCAGCAGTTGAATTACTTGCAAAGGCTCTTGCAAAGGCTTCTGTGAGTCTATTTTCCACTCACATCTTGTTACTTCAACAAAGCTTATTTCTTTAATTGCACTTTCTTGACGTGCATCTCTTTTCCTTCTTTCTTCAGTTATTTAACAAATATAATATGTACTCTTCCTTTTTTCAGGGTTATAGTGAAATAAAGAGCAGATCACTGCTTTTGTCACTTGAAAACCATGTAACCTTACTTCTTGAGACTGGAAGGCCCATTTATACACCTTTGTAAGCATGCGAGATCTCTTTTGTCAAATAGTTGTATTGCTTTGCAGTACTGCTTTGCAGATATTGTGTGGAAGTGGGAGCTGGCCCCCTTCTAGCTTTGGTATTGTATTCTATTCTCACGTGATCTGACTCTGGGCTTATGCGTCACTTTGATTTTAGGTATGCTTTAGGTGTCCTCAGGAGATTCTTGCCTGAAAACAAAGTAGAGTTTGTGAAGGTCTTATTCTCACAGTTGATGGAAATGGCATTGTATTTGATGTGGCAGCTGAAGATCTAGATACTTTCCTTGCTGGTACCTAAACTACAGAACTCATCAGGCTCCCAAGTCATAAGTGATGCTGCCCTTTATGCATACTTTCCATAGTTTTTTATATTATTTTAGCAATATTGCAAATTAAAAAGCCTAGTGTAGCCAATGATTTTAATATGTCTCTCTTCTTTGGTTTGCAGGTCAGGAGAATGCAACAAATGTAAGCTTAGAGGTGGTAAAAACATTGCCAGGAGAGAGACCAATCAAGAGGGGGAAGATTTGGCAGTGGGGGTGGTCGTGGCGGCTATGGTGGTAGGGGCGGTGGTTTTTCTTGGGGTAGAGGTGGTAGTTTTTCTGGCCAAAGGAATGGCCGGTTTTCTGGTGGCTTCGGTGGTGGGAGAGGTCGCGGCAACAATAGAAGGTGATAAAATAATCTGCAGCCAGTTCCTTGGCGTCGGACCTTCCAGGACAAAAAAAAGGCATCAATGTGAAATTTTGGCTGATTTTATGATTTTAGGAACCTAGCCTCAAGCGTTTGTAATGAATGACCCACCATAGGATAAAGTATGTGGTACCTTGGTCCCATATCGTCCTAATATATTTGGTATATTTTCTCAGTCAACTCTGTTTTCTTTTTTCCTAGCTTTTTGTGGGGGCCTTTTAGTGATGTCTCCACCTTTCTAAATTTTTGTTTTTGTTGCAAATGTGAGTTGTACGCTTGGGTATATATTTTTTATCAGTTCAATATAAGAGCTGTTTCCTACTTTTGTGCTTCTCAACGGTGGAGCAATACTTCAGCAATAAGATCAATCGACAAAATGAAGAAAAATGCTTGCTTAACATTACAATCTGTAAAATCAAGGGAAGAATATCATTGCAGAGACAACTCAAAAGCAGCTAATGATTCAACCAGACAAGGAAAAATCCAAGTCTAACTACAATAGAGGGTCTCAATAGTAGTTTAGTCGATATTATACTTGTGATGTAATTTCCTAAAAAAAAAATAATAACTGCTTACACCAAATAGTAGATTGTTGCATTGATCAATAATTTAACATCGTAATATGGCATTTTATTGTAGCAAAAGCAGTGAACTAACAAGTCCCAAAAATATTTACAAATTGATCCAACTCCATGTAGAAGTGCATGCTCATAGCAAAAAGTCGAAGAGCTGCACATTGATCCTATCCTATGTAGAAGTGTATGCTCATAGCAAAAAGACGTAGGAGCTACACATTGATCCTATTCTATGTAGAAGTGCATGCTCACAACAAAAAAACCAAAAAGCTACACATGGATTCTACCCTATGTAGAAGTACAAGCTCATAGCCGCCAAAAAAAAAAAAAAATCCAAAAGCTGCACTAATTGACATTAGTTAACTATCTATATTTTCAAGAGAATTTGTTTCATCATTTCGAAATCAAAAGCCATGCTTCATCTTGCTCATTTTGCCGTGTGCCCTCTTTCAACTTTCTTTGATTACATAGACCTTTTCTCTATCTACTTGTCGATGGCAACTTGCTTCTCATGGCAGTCAGTCATACAAAATGTCCTCAACCTGCAATATATTGCAAACATTTGTTAAAGAGCTACACTAATAATAATTGTAATTGCAATAAATAAGTAAAGCATATTTCCACCAGAAACTTCATAGTGAAAAAAGTTAGTGTACACACACCAAGAATTAGCTTCACATCTTCAACAAAACCCATCCTTTAGCATTTCATCAGCCTCATCAAGGACACGGAAGTTTAAAGAGCTCAAGTCAATATTTTCCCTCTCAACGTGGTCCTGCCACTAGGTGTAACAACTGTGAACATGCGAGCGGATGAAAGAAAACCAAATAAGCTTCCCATTCAATGAGTTACTTTCACACGGCCAGGTGCTCCCCCATACAAACAACATGATGTTAAGCCCATTGCTCCACCATAAACTTCAAAATCAGAAAACACCTAAAATAATAGAGTAAATGATGTCAGACATCTATCTCTGTAAAGAGATGAGATTATTTCCATTAACTTGATTGCAATACCTGCTTGGCCAATTCCTTAGTAAGTAAAAGCACCAACATATCCTGTCTTCCTTGAGGTTTTTGCAGGCCCATTCGTCAGAGATTCCAAAATGGGCAAGACAAAAGCCATAGTTTTGCCCTGGTACAATTCGCACAGTGAACAAGGTGATAATCAATGCTGGAAAATTAAAACCCATCAACTACAGAAATGAGGAAGCAGTTCCAAAACTCATGTTCCTAGCAGCCAATCATCTTTAAAAAAATGAAATGCAACTGCAGCCAAACAGTCTTCACGCACTTTTGGTTTTTATATATCAAATAACACTGATGTACTAATGTACATATGACAATGCCACAAACTAGAAGATTTATTTAGCTATAGGTTTTTTGGTCGAATTATCAGCTAGGTTTGAATGCCTTCCGCAGTACAGTACCTTCAATGAATCTGTTTTCCCTCCCCTGTTGACTATGAAGAATTAATGACCTAAAAATCTGTTCAGGCCAATGTCCTAAAAATTGTCAAAATGAAAAATGCCCTTGCATACTGGGCCTTGCAATTCATCTGCATGGTTGCCATAGATTTTCAGCAATTGAAGCAACAAAAACAAACCAACACAGACACAACATCAATGGGCAATGCACGACAAGATCTCCATGACTGAAGTGATGGAGAAGTCGGACCACCATCACCATCAGAAAGCGGGAAGAACAGAGGTCTTAGTAGTAGCTATAAAACTGAATTAGCGGCATTACACCCTTTCGCATGAGGATTTTTACTTGATCCTTGATTTTTCTTAATTGGACCACCATTACCAACACCTTCGTAGACTAAATTCACTACTCTTTCCTGCTTACTGCTTGGACCAGAAAAATTGCAAAGTTCAATAAATAATGTATTGCTCAATTGGGTGTACCACTGCCTTCCGTGGCCATTGAAGAATACTGATCTTCCCTATGCTACTACCATTAACCTCTCCCTCGAGAGAAATAAAAGCCAATCTCAGCCAATTCTCTGTTTCACTAAGACAGGATCATGAATTCGAGCCAGACCAGCAGAAGAATTGAGAAACAATGCAGAAAACATGCAAAGCTTCGAACTGCTTGCCAATTGTAACTGCAATGAAAATAAGAATGCGTATGTCACTAAGTGAACTGAACTGCAACATCAAGTTCGACATCAGCGGACGAAAAGAAAAGAAGAATTGGTTCCAGATTTACTTTTGCCTGCAGTAGCAATCTTGGCCTAAACATTCTCTCATATCAGATAGGGCAAGTTGTCAGTCTATATATAAACAGAGTCAAGAGGTGACAACTTTGCCGAAAGAGTTTGCTGTAAAATTGACAACTCCATGCAATTGGGTGGCATAGCGAGTAAGACACACTCCAATACCAGTAGGGACCAGATTCTTATTGATCAGTTAGAGCCTAGCGCAACTTAATACTCAGTGCTAAGACAGAGTTCAAGGAAAACAACCTTGCCAAACAACATTTCATCTAAATAAGCACAAGAAGTGGGAAAAAAATTAAATAATTTCTCCTCTCATAGGATATACGGTCGATTTCCAATAAAGCGAATATCGACAAAGCAAACTGAATACGAGAGAAACATAGGCGCTACCTACCCATCAAGCAAATGAAGGTTTCAAGGATTTCCTTGTACCTTGTCTTGGAATGCTCAAGTGATGCTGGGGCAACCGAAAACATCATTTTGCTCCTTCAAATGGATGGATTGCCTTTGATCCTCCACACTTTGAAGTTGTGATGATAATTGAAGCAAGTTCATTGTAGTACCACCACCTTCAGGAGAAAGGTTGTCTTTGGAGTTTACAAAACCTGATCCCCGCAGAATCCCATCAGAGATCTCCAAATCAGAAACCAGGGGATGACCTGGGAGGTTTCCTTCTGCAGAGTCCATCACCGACGAAGACAATTTTTTCAACTCCACCCCCGCGGAAGCATGCGAACTCATATCCACCAGCTTGTCGGTTGCTCTGCATAGAGAGGAATGATAGTCGATGCCTGCCATGACCAAAGACTGAGCCATGGAAATTCGGGAGTGGCTTGTAGAATGTTGCTCTACACCATAATTGCTTTGCTGTGCTGTTAATTAAAACAACATTCACCGGGCTCATACATCAACCATTCACTACTCATAGAGCCAACAAAACCTGCTTCTCTTTTCATATATGTCAGCTTCGTGACCCTTTTCCACATCATATTCACTCCTCTAATTTGTCAGTCAATTAGCAGATTTCAACCAAGCACGCGACCATTGACATGTCAATCCTGCGGAATTCAAATAAAAAGTCTTCATACCTGGCCAGTGCTCCCATCGAGGACGATGTCAAACCTCATGGCCTAAATGGGAAAAAGCGCCTCGATCCCATTGTCCTTCAACTTCAACCTCAACCTGTCCGAGATCCTGAAATTTGACAAAGCATTGCGGTTCTCCTCCTGAGCCACCCCATCATCGCCGTCGCTCAACCTCGCCTTCTTCTTCTCCTTCTTCTCCTTCAAGTTCTCAGGGTCGACTAGCTCGGAGCTGGTCTCGCTCGTCTTCCTCGTCGTCCTCGCACAACTCCAGCGCCTTCCTCTTCTTCTCCTTCTTCGCATCCCCTTGATGCTCCAGGAGCTTCGGCTGCTTGGATTCGGAGCCTTTGCTGCTGCTCTTCTTTTCCTTCTTGTGCTTCTTGTCCGACGTCGGAGACTCGAAGCCACCGTCGGCCTCGAGCTGGACCTTCGCCTTCATCCTCTTCTCTTTGCTCTTGCTTTTGGATTTCTTCGGGGATTGAGCTGAATCGGACACAACTATCGAAGGCATCGATGAAGCTGTCGGGAACGGCGAGAGGAGTTTAGGGGACGGGAGGAGAGGGAGGGGTGGTTTTGTCCCTTCTTCTCTTCTCCTTCTGTGCTCGATCTCCGCGTTGGAAACAATCGAAGGCGGAGGCGGAGGCGAGGAGGCTCGGGACCCGCCTGCGATCGCCGGGGCTCTCGGGCGATGTGCCGGCCCGCGGACCGGCGATGCTTTTGGGAGGCGGAGAAGGAGAAGAAGCACGAGGCCCTCAAAGTCCCGACCATCGACCTCGAGGGCTCGGAGTCGGAGTTCGTCCGAGGGAATCGAGGTCCGAGGTTGCCGAGAGACCAACGCGAGCACAAACCTTCGCTCGATTTCCATGGGAACGTCGAGGCGGAGGGGACGGGACCCGTGGCGACCGGCGAGGTTCTTGGAGGAGGCGACGTGCCGACGCAGATGACCGGGGCGAGGCTTTTGAGGAGGCGGAGGTGGAAGCGGAGGGCTGGAATGCGCGGAGAAGGAAACACAGGCTCGTCGTTTCTGTTCATTCTCTTAAGAGGAGAGAGAAAACCCAAAAATTCGGGGCGGGAGCTCACGAATTTCTTGACCCATTGACTGTCTTTTCCTCCAACAGCCGAGCCGAGCCGAGATGAGCGGGTCCTTTTATTTTCCAGCGGGTCCCCGGTGACAGTGTGTCGATACCTCGAGTGGTATGTGCGCACCACGTCGCAGATGATGTGGCGCGCACATACCACTGAATATTTTCTCCATTCTTTCCTTCTCCTTCCTTCGTCTTCATCCCTCATCAGTAACGACCCAAGCGATGAGCTCGCCCAGAACTAGCAGTGACGGCGACCCGAGCTGAAGAGCGAGACGTGATTCGACGAGGCGAAGATCTCCCTCCGAGGACTGCGACCCCGTCTTCCTGCCCACTGATCAGTTCCCATCGAGGGGTTAATGGATTGTGGTCTTTCCTTTTCCATTTTGATTGCAGCTGACTGAGGCCAACGAAGGTTCTTCCTTCTCTGCATCTTCATTTTCACCTATATTATTTTTTCTAGTAATTTTGTCACGCCCCGATCCTCCGAGCGCGCGAACATCCCACTCTGGTCGATACAAATGCGACTTCCCAGGACACGTCGCCGACCCATTCATTTTTATTACGCATGCGGAAGCAAAACAAATCCCCGACAACATTTAACTTGGGATAGAAAAGCGGGCAATCAATCACAACCAAACAAGCTTTCTATAAACACATAGGTTTTATATACAACACCGGATGGTCTACAAAATAGATAGGCTCAACAACTAGGAACGTCCTATGACCAACTTGCCGACACGTTCACCGATTCTTCAGCCTCCACCTTCCAAACTCCAGGACTTGGCCCTCCATGACCGTCATCCAGGGACTGAAATATTATCCCACAACCGGATGAGACTACGTCTCGCCGAGTCCTACCATCTAAAACTCAATTAGGAAGAAAATACGCCGTGGCGCCTAGCCACACAAATAGGATAGAGGACTTACCTCGCCTCAATTCCTTCCTACACGTCGCACAATTCATATTCAAACAATGCCGCACAAGCTGAATCTACCGACATACCCATCGGTCTATCAATTGACCAATCCAATTGATATCATACGATCCACATATCTATCAATTCATATCATCTATTAAACCATACCATCTATTCATCCATCAATACAATTATGGCTCGCACAAGCCGAATTGGATGCAATGCTCTCACAAGCCGATATAGATGGTAGCTCGCAACAAATGATATATGGATCGTTGCTCTCACAAGTGATAAACGATCATTCTTCTCATAAGCGATAAATGATCATTCTCTCACAAGTTGACATACAGTGCTCACACAAGCTAACAATGATGCTCACACAAGGTGATACATATATAACCAATTGCTCGCCAAAGCCGATAATTCAATAATAAACCAACTCATACCTCAATTCAATCAATCAATCAATTCAATCGATTCAAACTGGGTCATACAAACCAATTACGGTGCTAAAAGCTAACACCGGTATTTTCAAGTTAAATACCACAACTTCATGAATTTCACACAATTCCACACTTTTGGAATTATTCACCATAATCATCAATCACTCAATTTCTCAATTTAAAAATATAATTAACACAAACCAACCGCACCGCCGCGATCAGCTAAATTCTAACGACCGGCCATCCCAAGATAATTTTCGAAATTATTAAATAATTAAATTTAATTCCGAAAATTAAATAATTAAATATTATATTATAATAATATAAAATAATAAAATAATATTTAAAAATTCGAAATAATTATTTAATTAAAAAATAATCAATTAGGGCTTAAATTAGATTACACTAATTTAAACATACAATTAGCCCTAATTAAACATCCATTAAGCTAATCATACAACTAATCTAATTTACATAAAAATAATCTAATTTAATCACATAAACCTAATTACTAATCTAAACACCCCTAAGCGTCATTAACTCACTGCAGCGAATTAGAGGATAAGCTCATCGGATTAACAGCCGAATGGCCAAACGACAAGCGACGACGTGAGGGTCGATAGTCTCCAAGGCGCGCCAGTCAGGAAGCCGGCCAAAACGGGCCAAATAGCCGCTGCCATACCTATTTTTCCAGCTTCTGTCCATTGCTGGTTGAGGGCGGATCCGGCACCGATTGAGGCGCACAAGGGCCTAGATGGACGGAGGAGACCAAACCGGACCTAGGCGGGGCTTCACGGTGGCCGGAGGTGAGCTGGACGGCTCCGGCGAAGCTTCACTAGATCTGAAACGGTTGCTGGAACAGGGGAGAAGAACCAGCAACTCGGCTTGCTGGAAACGGGCAAAGCGGGGCTTCGGCGGTCCAAGCGGTGGTTCCGGTTGCTGCACGGCGGCGAGACGGCGGTCCAGCAGCTAGCTGGCTGCTTTGTCGTCTTCCCAGATCTGCTGGGTTTCGAACAACACAAGAAAGAAGGAGAATAAGCCGACACCAGCAGAAGGGGAAGAGAGGGGTGGAGCTGCGTGCGGCTGGACGAGCGACGGTCTCCAGCTGGGACGAACGGCGACGAGTGGAGCTGCTGCTCCGGCGTTCTTCGGTTGCTGGGTTTTCGGAGTGAAGAAGATGGAGGAAGGAGGAAACGCTCGCACGGCAAGGAGAGGGAGGAGAGAGGCAACGGAAGAGAGAGGGAGAGGAGAGAGAAGGAAGATGGGGCACTTTCTTTTCATTTTCTTTTCTTTTTTTCTTTAATCCTCACACACGCCCACCACGACCTGCAGGATGACCTCACAATCCACTCACCCAATCCTCCACAACCTCTTCCAATGGTGGCCGTAATTTCATTTTCCGCCGGCCCACTCTCAGACACTTAATTTAATCAATTCTCAATCAATTCCATTCAATTGTTTCAATTAAATTAACCCACGTTGTCCCGACCTTCGCGACATTTCCCCATCAAATGATCCAACTCGCATCACGAAGCATTCGATTAAAAACGGCCTCCGACAATCCCGAACATAAACGCTTTACTTTCGCTTTTCCGCCAAAATCTCGGTTTGTAAAAATCTTCCTGGAGATGAGTCAACATTCCTAAAATGAATTGTGACACGTAACTTCCACTGTAATCGGGTTCAATTTCACGGTTAAATTCAATCCGACGAGACTTTAGCGCGTCATAATCTACCGGGTAGCTTTTAGGAATTTTCGTGCAATTGATCTCGTGGTTGATTATTTTCAAGCCACAAAGTGCATCTTCGACACATTGGCGACTCGATTGTCGTAGAAATCTCGAGGTTTCAAATACGGACAGCGCACCAAAACGATAGAGAAATCGGTCTAGTGCCGATCAACAAGAATTGTGCAATTAGATGGAATCACCCATACCGAATTACATGGCTGCCCCGTTGAATCGACCTATCTCGGTCTCGATAAGTCTGTGCCGTAATGACCCTCGCAGACAAGACGGTCGAGCAGTCGTTTCGGTCGAATTCTCAAGTCTATTGCGTTTAGATTCCTTAACGGCTTCACCCGATGAACTAGTTATCTCGTGAGCGATCAGCTCATAGAAGAAAGTTTATAGACGCGAAGATGAAATGCCCGACTTATTTAATTGAAACCAGAATGGAAAATTGGGATGTCACAAATTTTTCTCTTCGCATTTGCATGAATTGGGTCTGCGTGCGAATCTTCGATGCAATCAGTGATGGATTAGGAAAATATTTGGAACGGATTGAGTTGGTTTTTATTATTTGCAGTCATGACTTATCATGCATACGCAATGAAAACAGCCGTTTGATGAACTCACTCAGCAGCTCACTCAATTGATTTTGTTCCGTCTGCATCTAATCTTTAATAGCTTTAGCCTTAACCAAGTCACATTCTATTGAAACACATTGCAACTCCTCCTGTGCGTCAGTTCACTTCTGCACCAATGAGGGGATTAATTTTCGCTCCTTAGGAACTAGTTCAGAACATACATGGTGAATCAGTTGTTCTTCTGAGTTTGTCAAGGTCTAGCTAAAACCGAAATATTGTCCTGGAATGCATAGAAACTTACTATAATCGATTGGTTCTGCAATTTTTTTTTCTTCTTTTCTTGGTATGTTGTGGTCCTACTTACTTCTAAAAATTTTAGCGGGTGAAATTATTACGTAATCTCGTCATGGGAGAAATTCATCGAGGATTCAAGATGAGTTGCTCCAGAATTTGTTCACTGAGATTAATGTTCAATGTGTTACATTCAGTGTTGTGAATTCAATCAGACATCAGCGACCGTATTCACAGGATTGCTGCGGATTTCCCATGAAAATTTTCACATTGAGGAAATGAAGAAGTAGGAGCAAAACATCGTGTCTAGCATGAACATAACCCTCCTTAGTCAATGATCGTGTGCAATGGTCACAAAGGTCCTTTAGTTTTGATAACTTAAAACAAATTTCTACAGGAGCTTCTAATGATTAATGACTGCATTTCAAGTTTCAACAATTGAAATTGTCAGTTGGGATTCAAGTTCTTGTTGTAGAAGTAGACTTACGTAGCTTTGCAAAATTTTACGGTCCCATGCAGTGGAAAATTGTAAACTTTCTGTGTTGGTAGAATTCCAATCTTACTAGTAATTTTCCAATCTTGCTGGTAAAATGTTATGACTTGAAACCTGATCATTAATAAATTACCAACACCATTAGAAATCTACCAACATTCCAGTGAATTAATAAATTACCAGTTCTTCTCAACTTTATTGATATTGTAAGTAAATTACCGACACTATGAGGAATTTGTCAGCCTTAGAATGAAGTCGTAAAATATTAACTCCTCTGAAATTTTACTGATAAAATTAAAAAAATTGCCAACATTACCAAGAATTTTACCAACGTTCTAATAATTAAGCAAATTACCAACTCTTTTGGACTTCTACAAGTATTGTCAATAATATGCCAACACTGTAGTTTATTTTCCTAATTCCCCTTATTCATATAGAAAATGATATTATTTGTGCAGCTTGATATGACTTGAGTAGTTTGCTATGTAATATTATAAACTTGAGGTTCGAGATTGAGAAAATCAAGATAATAAAAGTGAGTATGAATATTGATGAGAATGAGTATGGCATAGACGGTTGTACAATGAGCATGAATTGGTGGTGGCAGTGCCCCAATAGTCAGGATGAGTCATGAACAGTGACAAATAACGAATATGCTCATCTCAATATATGGATGAGCTACTATGTAGTGGTATATGCGCATATAGTACGTTCATTTTTGTGCAATTGAGTATTAAGCCGAATGTCATCTCATTGAATCTATTTTATTGATTTTTCATACATACCCCATGGATTAAATTATCCAACGTGAACTTGAGCTCTTAGTTTAGACTTAGTGCTCTCACTTCCCGAGTTTAGACTTAACCCCACAAAAAGGAAAAAAATCGCAGATTGGTCGGGTTCTGAGTTGAGGGGCATTTAGATCAGCATTTCTGTGTATCTGTTTAAAGACTAGATTAGAGGACTCAGCAAAAATAGGATAGACTTATGGGCTGAGAGTATTGATTATAGCATAGCAATAAAAAAAAAATTATGGACATCATTTGAGGTTAAATCAGTTAGATTCAAATTAAAATATATGAGCCTTATGTTGGGCTCACGAACATATCCAGCTTCCTTCATATGATATGGTAGTTTCCCAAGCACTTCGTGTATGTCTCCTATCTGATAGTGGCATCGGTCCTTTGCTGGAAATTTGTGCATTTCATTCTTTACTTCAATCCAACTGTTTGCCACATCTTTCATCAAGTTTCTCTCCTCCATTTGCTTCCTTACTGTGCAGGAATCATCCCATCTGTTAATTGCAGCATATATGCTTGATAACGTGACACATACCTCGCAGCATTTCGGTGTTCAACTTCCATAGAGCATCCACAGCTTCAGGCAATAACAAGACTACCGAGGGCTTTGCATTAACCCAAAAGCACACCCCACATTCCAACATGCTCTGATTTGTTTGAGACTATCTATCAATTCCATGGCTTCCTCAAGTCTGTTTTTCCTCCCGAGCAGATCGACCAAAATAGCATAGTGGTCGGATCCCTTTTGAAGGCTGTGCAATCCTTTTCCATTGCATTGAAAATCTGAAGTGCTTCAACATCTAGACCTGCGTGGCTGCAAGCAGATAGAGTGCCAAGAAATGTTACATGGTAGGGTCTTGCATTTGCCTCCAGCATCTTCTTGAGAAAAACAAGTCACTCATGCCCTAGACCATTTTGTGCAAATCCACTAATCATTGAGTTGCATGATACGATATCCCTTTCCAGGTTCCTCAAGAATAAGATGTCAGCTGCTCTCATGTAACCCCGCTTGCAATTCATGTCAATTAGAGCGTTCCATACAGATATGTTATCCAAATCTCTATCAAAGCAGGTCCTGACTATGCAACCATGACTCTGCTTGCCTCTTTCAGCAAGTGCTCGATCAGCACAAGCACATAGAACACTGACAAAGTACGAGGACTTGGCTGTATTCCTTCCTCACGCATTTGAACGAAAAGGTCCAAAGCTTCATCACCACGGCCATTTTGTGCAAAGCATGCAATCATTGCAGTCCAAGAGACCGTGTTCATCGCTGGCATATTGTTGAATATTGCACAAGCATCATCCAAGTTATGAGCTCACGCATAAGCAACAACCATGGAAGTCCACAACACAATATCCTTCTCAGGCATAACTTCGAACTAGTCACGGCATTTATCGGCTCTGCCACATTTCCCATAAGCATCAATCAGGGAATTATAAGTAATCTTAGTAAATTCCAAGCCCATTATGATGGCAACTCCATTAACTTGGCGCAAGAACTTCAATGCACTCAAGTGAGCACAGGCAGCCACAACACCCACAAAAGTAAATTCATCCATGAACAGACGATCATAATTTTTTTGCATCTGCATGAAGATACTCAGACACCCACATAAAACCCATGATGGGACGACCCAGAAATCAATGAATTCTAAGAGACAAGAGCCCTCTGCGGCATTTCATCGAACGAGGCAAGCGCTTTCTTGCGATGAGAGAGACATAATGATCGATGGTTGGGACTCGGGACGATATCGCTAAAGAACATGGCAGTGCACCAGTTGTCTCCCCCGTGGAAACGGTGCTTTCAGCATCGTATCACCTAAACATCCGGCACGCGAAGTGACATCGTAAAGAAATGGCGAAAATTAATGGCTTTAACGCCACTTTGTTTGGACTTGAAAAGAAATAATTTTTATTTTTCTATCAAAAGTTGAAATATTATTCGGATTTCAAAAATTATGAAATAAATAAATACAAATTTACGTGTTAACATCCAACTATTGTGAAAGTTTCGGGACTTTGAAAAAGACTTAAAGTCCGTGGGCAATGTAAATTACAGAAGCAAAAATTAAAAATCAAAAAAGTAAAAGCCAATCCAAATTGATATAGTTTAATTTAATATAATTTTATTAATTAGCTTGGCTTTCTGTAAAAAAAACAGTGTACTAACTATTACTATATCAATTACCAAATGCTCACATCAACACAAATATAGTTGGACGAGGATTAATTAAATTTCGATGCATACAAAATATTGTGCATATCTCTCCCTTGCAATGTGTTTTGTATGATAAAAAAAGATATAATGTGTAAATGAATTGAAGCATTAACAAAATCAAATAGAGCGAGGACTCACATTATTTTCAATTGATGAATTCCTAGGAGAGCTGACATAGATATAAATAGCGGAATGAAACAGTGACTCATTTATTGATTGTATGAAAAACAAACTTTGAGAATGTAATGACAAAAAGATACCAACTTTTAACATAGTATTTACAAGATGATTGCATATTCTTCATAATATAGATATTCTATAGCATTATATCTCGAAACTAGAAATTTCAATTAATTTACTGGCCATTGTTTCAAAATTAAGAAAATTATAATGGTATAGTTTTTTAATTGATTTAATAGCATCAATACATCAATCTATTTTTCTTATTTTACGTCAATCATAGATAATAAATAAAAATAAGTTAAGTTGACTTATATTTTGTAATTCGTCATTATTAACATTGTCATGATTATATATATAACCAATCCTAATTCCTATTGATTCGACTATTCAAATCTAAATAATATGATAATTACTTTAAAAAAAATTCCTTGGTCAAAAAATAATTTTCAGGATTCCTTCTAGTGGTAATATGGACATTCCCCAAGATTTGCGAAAGGAAAGTAGAAATGACACATATCTAGGAAGTTCTGCTCGAACCATCCATGGTTGATAGACTTTCATTTGCATAATAAATTTTTTTGGAGCTTTAAGGAACATTTGTTTTGCAAAAAAATAAATAATTTGAAAAATATTTTCTAAAAAATAATTGCTTGTATCCTTACAAAAATAAATGAATAAAAAATATTGCACAAAAATATTTAGGCATAAATTGTATCGATAATAAAAACATTTTTCATTAACTAATAATTTCAAGTGATATAAATAATTATTTATATATATATTTTTTAATTATTCATTTTTTGCGAAACAAATAAGATCTTAATCCTTTTCTAGTTTAATGCCACTTTCATTATTTAAAACCTAACTTTTGTTTTGTAAATTTACTGCGAATAACTTTCTGTTATACTCCATCTCAAATACTTAAAATGTGTAGGTTTCATTCATGAATAATTTAAATGGGTCTAGGATTTCAACAAAGAAAAAAGAGGGGTTTCATCGTCATTATGATTTCTAAACTAATAAGACTTTAGAGCCAAAAACTCTTTGGACTCGGAGTTTTTTCGAAGTAACCCGACTCGAATACCTCAAAAGAAAGGCGGATTCCCTCATTTTCTGTACGTTGTGATCGGCGCGAAAGGGTGAGTATCAAGTCACCTTCTCGGATGAGCATGGCGTGAGGGTGAGCAGACTGCCCGGTGAGAAGTCTTTTCTTCAGCTGAGCTCAAAGCCAAGATGCTTCTCAGCATTTCGATCGTGACTCTTCATCTTCACCACCCCCCTCCATCTCTGGTAATTTCCTCTCACCTATTGCCTTTTTCAATGAATTGGGTCTGTTCAGTAATGCAACTAGGTGCAAATTCTGATGGGAACAATAGAGAGACTCTCAGATCAGCATCGACTCTCTCCTCATTTGACTCGATGATTGATCACTGTGAGTTGCGTCTACTAGTCACATGCTCTGCTCATCTGCTTCCATCTGTGCAACTGTCAGGCCTCAGATCTTGGAACACAATGCCACTTCTGTGCATCAGCTTGTTCAGCTTGTTGATAGATCTCAGAGATTTCCGTAATTAGGAATTGGATTTACGCTCTTTAGGAACTGGGCCGGTGCTAAAAGCTATACTAGTTTGAGTGGATCGGTTGATTTCATTCGTTTGATGGGTTTTTTTTTTTTTTTTTAATTTCTGTGCGAACAAAGACAGTGGTATCTTTAAGAGACTCCCATATGACAAATTTGTACATTATTGTCTAGTGATTAGCAGTAAGAACGCTCCTAGGCAGAAATTGATACCCTCAACTTTGTATTTAACAGTAGAGACAGATTAAATTGACTATAATGTTGCACTGTGTGGTGAACTGAAACTCTCCGTTTCCGTAAAATACAGCTCTCGTTCCTGCACTCCTGTGTGTTCAAACTTATTTTCCAGAGAAATAGTTATAGCATTCATGCTTCTTTTTTCTATGGAAATTTCATCAACCCCATCATTGGTTAGTGATTGACTCCACTTTTTCTGATATGTTGATACTTTCTGGCAAATGGGAATGATAGCTTCTAATGCTCACCCATTGACCCTGTACCTGTTTGTTAACATACTAAGAGATGACTCTAATTAGAGATTTGTTTATGCTCTTTAGAAACTAGTCCGATGGTGAGGGTTGAATTAGCTTCAGTTAAATTTCTTGATTTCACTTTTCCAATGAGATCGTCACAGGGGAATGCGATTCTTTGGTTGCATCCTTTAAGATCAAGGGAGCAACTAATTGAGGGTTGTGGAATGTCTATCAAACTTATTTTGGTAAAAACTAAAGGATTAAGTTTCTGGAGTTTTAGATTTAAAAAAAAAACGAAATAAATAATCCCTATATTTTGTCCAATATCTAATGTTGTCTTCGAATTTGGAATTTGTTTAATATGATCATTGAACTCTGACAAAATTTGTTATATTATTTTTAAATCTTTTAATTTATTTGATGTGATCCATGAACTAGTAATAGATATCCGATCTAGTCATTAAACTATATGGAAATAACGCATTTAATCTAAAGATTCAATTGAACATCTATCTGTGGCATCCCAAAATTCATGACGACCTCTAGTTACATTAAAGCCTATGAATAGGTGATGGAAGTACCATTAAGTTATTTTATAGCCATTTAATCCATAATTTGCAATAAGATTTATGGCCAAGCTTTTAATGGATAATTATGTGATAGGAAAGAAAATTCTATCATTGGCCATGTGTATTATAAATTGGAATTTATGGATTTGTGACTACAAGTTTTGTGGCCTTATTATTTTTGCAAGTTAGGTATTTATTTAAGTGGAAAATGTTAATGGATGATCAAGGTTGGTGCTATAGGACAATTTGATAAAGAAGACTTTGTTCTTGACTATGCACTTTATAGATTTGATTTTATGGGTTAATGTCACAAAGTCTTTTGGCCATTTTATTATGCAATTAGGTATTTATTTAAATGAGGATTAAGATGTATTATTAAAAATAAACTTGGGCCATTTAAGTTTGGATTTTAGGCCCAAGAGTGTTGGCCTAAAGTGGGCCAAGAGGGGCGGCCCATGAAGCCCATTGGGCTGTCGACCGCATGGATGGGGAGAGGAGCCAGATGGGCCACCTCCAAGTGTTTTCGGCAAGGGAGACACTTGTCTCCTTCTTGGGAACAAGTGTCCCCCATGCAAAATGAGGAGCATGCAAAGCAAACACTTGTCCTTTCTCTTTTGCCATATGTCCATTTTAAACTTATTGATTAATCGAAAAACAAAGAAAAGGGGGAGGGGGTTTCGTACGAAGGCAGGAGAGACCGAGAGAGAGTTTGAGAGGAAACCAAACCAGAGAAAGAGAGGAAGAGAGGAAGAGGAGACGCCGTCGAGCCCGCCTAGTCCTGCCGTCGTTCTTGCTGTCTTTTATTTGGATTTGAGGCAAGTTGATGGTTTTAATTGGTCATGGGCTTAAGGCCCGTCCGCCCATCTTTGGGCCCAAAAGGCCTGGCCCACGGGAATAGGGCCCGTGGATGGGGAAGGTATAAAAGGGAGGAGAGAGAGAGAGAAGACAACTGTTGAAAATTAACGTACGTCTTCTCTCTCCCGCGCGCTCTCTCCCTCCAAAAAGAACAAGAAGCACAAGGTCACTGTTTTCTCCCCTTCAAGGCGTCGTCGGATCGAATAGGATCAAACAGGGCCAAAATTCTCTTCCTCTTATCGACGTCGGTGTCTAATCTGTGGCTAACAAGGTACGCTCGAATCCGTGGTGTGCTTTACGATCGGTGATACGTGTTTTCCCGGGCTTCGTCTTTCGCATTGCTTTAGGGGTTCGATTTAGTGTCGAATCTGGTTTTCGGGGATCCGTTATTCCCAACATTGGTATCAGAGCCCTAGTTCACATTTTCCCGACTTGTTTGACGTTTTTTCATTGATTTTTCACGAAAACCTTCGGCCGTACGGATTGGGGCGAGAAATCCCGACACCCGATTTGTTCGGCCATTTTTCTGAGTTTTCATAAGTCGAAATCGAATTCTGAAGGTACCGGGTGAAAGAGGTCGTTGAGGCGAGTTCGGCGACATGCGTGGCTAGAAGCCGCTGCGCGTGGGTTTCACGCGCCCGAAGCGTTGGCATCGGCCAGCGCGTGCCCACGCGCCGGCGGCGAACCGGCACATGGGCACGGCGGCGGGCGAACCGGCACGGGCGGTCGACGGACCGGCGCAGCGTGGCGTCACCCAACGGTCAAGAACCGTTGGGGTGACGTCATCGATGACGTTAACAATGACGCCCGGTTGGCCCGGCGGTCACCGGCAGCGACTGGCCCAGCGGCGACCCGACCCGACCCGACTCGACCCGACCAGCGGACGCCCGGCACGCGCGCGCACGTGCCGGCCGACGCCGCATGACGTCAGCCCGCGCATGCGCGGCACGTGCGGGCGGTTCACGCGATCCGGCCCGACCGGCCCGGTCGGTCCGACGACTTGGCCGTTGACCCGTTGACGACCGTTGACCCGAAAAAAAAAAAAAAAAAAAAAAAAAACAAAATTTGTTTCTTTTCCAATTATGTCTGTGTGGGTTAGAGGTAATCCATTTTTATTCTGCATTTGTTGCATGAATCATGGAAATTTATGTATTTTCCATTTTGTTTATTGTGGATTAAAAGTGATCCATTTTAGTTCTGCATTTGTTGCAGGGACTATGATGCGTTATGCACGGATACCTGCAATCCCGAGAACGGACGAAGGAAGAGCTAGACTGAAAATGCTGATGAAAGAGTTAGGCGATTATCGGTGGCTTGATGGTGATTTAGTATCACATATGGTCAAGGTCAATCAGATGATACAGGAAATCATCTGGAATGGTTATTTTATGCCGGACTTTGAGAAGGTACCGGCTTTGATGAACACTCTTCCACCTGAATGGCAAGCAGTGTTAGATCGGCTATGGAAGGTCAACGTGGTCCCGGATTACAGGGGGCTAGTGGAAGCTTTTTTAAGAGAATACTATAGGATTGAGTTGGCCAAAACTTCAACCCTTAGATTGAGCGCCACACGCGCCTTGGTGGCGACATGAGAGCTCTCCAAAAGTTTTTCCATGGTTGGCAAATGTGCCTTCAGTTTTATCAGATGTTTTGACTGATAGATTAGAAGGGACTTTCCCTATTTATTTCTTAGATTAGTTTGAGATGTTTTTGAGTGATGAATATCTCTTTCTATGTTGATATTTTGCTTTGTATACATTACTTAGTGTAATGGATTGTTGTATTATGTTGAAAGTATTATTGTTTCATTGGATATCAATTATCTGTTGCTTTCTGTTGTTGCTGGTTGCTGTGGGTAATTAGCTGTGGGTAGTTTAGAAGTATTATGTAACTTCATAGAATTTATTTTGCATAAGACTATTATATTAATAATAGTTTTAAGTTAGGAGTTTTGGAGGATGATTGGAAACGTAGTGACCTTTTGATTCTGAAACCTTACTTGAAATTATTCATTAATATGATGGGTCCCATGCAAATAGGGATGCATAAATGATAGGCATTAATTATTCGTGCATGTATGTCTGATATGTTTAGATCGATGTTTTCAGCAACTAAGAACATAATTGCTGATAAGAACGGCAACAATTGTGAAATATTGAATATGAAGATTCAATATGTGCTGGAAAAGCAAGAAGCACTAGAAGCTCTTGACCATGTTATGGAAGATCTTGAGGATGCTGTGCGCCACCTTGAGCTAGTAGAGGACCGCTTAACGGCATGTGAGCTGAAAATAGAAATTTGCAATGCTGGTTCTAGCTTAGAAAGGGCTTTGAGCTCTAAGCGCAAGCGTATTGATTCGTTCAATATGTGGGAATGCAAATGATCAAGTCCTTATTGCAAGAGATCAAGAGTTAACCAACACAAGAGAGGAAAACGTCCTCAAGTGAAGAAAATGTCAAGGGTGAGGTGTTACAATTGTGACAAGAAGGGTCACTATGCTCGCGATTGTTGTGAGCCAAAGAAGGTAAACACCTCTTGTACATTTGAGAACTTTGCTTATGTGTCAAGTTCTATATTATTGGCTGAATCCAATCCTTTGTGGACTATAGATTCAGGAGCAATAGACGATGTAGCGAAGGATAGAGGATCCTTCGTGGAATTCCGACGAGTACCAACTGGAACTAAGTGGATCTATGTGGGAAACAACTCCAGAGTTGAAGTGAAAGGGATTGACACCTACCAACTGAACATGTGTGGTGGGCGCACATTGTTCCTACATGATGTTCTAAATGCTCTGGAGACTTGTCGAAATTTAAGTGTCTGTTTTAATGTTGGTTAAGCTTGTTTTAGTGTGAACTTCCGTAATAGCGATGTAGATTTGTATTTAGATACAAACTACTATAGACGTGGTCACTTTCTGGATGGTTTTATTGTACTGAATGTTGACTGTGGTGATGTCAATATATTATTCCCTTATTTCACGTCTTTTACTTCATGTGATAATGATGTGAATGTGTGGCATGCTAGACTTGGTCATATTGGCCAACAATGTATAAATAGACTAGCCAAAAAGGGCTTGTTGGGCAACATTGAAAAAGTCGATTTGCCTAGATGTTAGCATTGTATAGTAGGGAAAACGACAAGGAAACCATTTGGAAAAGATAAAGAGCTGAATTTCCTCTGCATTTAATCCATTATGATGTCTGTGGTTCAATGAATGTGAAAGGAAGGCATGGGACTGTTTATTTCATCACTTTTATAGATGATTATACTTGATTCGGATATGTCTATTTGATTTATCATAAATCTGAAGCATTATGTTGTTTCAAAAGGTTTATGAACTTGGTTGAAAATCAATTAGACAAGAAAATAAAAGTATTTAGATCCGATTGAGGTCAAGAATATTTATCTGATGAATTCATAAAATTATGTGATGAAAAAGGAATAGAAAGACTATTGTCTATTCCATATACTCCTCAACAAAATGGTGTTGCAGAGAGAAGAAACAGAACCTTACTGGAAATGGTTAAGTCCATGAAGGCGCATGCTAACTTACATATCACTTTTTGGAGTGATGCGTTGTTAACTGCTGCCTATATACTTAACCGAGTGCCTTCCAAATCAGTTAGTTCCACTCCATATGAGTTATGGATAGGTAGAAACCGGACTTAAGTTTACTTAAGCCATGGGGTTATGCTGCCTATACTCATATGTCCTCTCACAAGTTTGGGAAATTGAGTCCCGAGATAAAAGTAGAGTATTTTAATGAGATACTCCGAACACTCGAAAGGGTATGTGTTCATAGGTGAGCAGGAAAGTGGGAGAATAACTGAATTTTGAATCACGGGATGTCACATTCTTAGTGGATGAATTTCCTAAGAATGGCGAAATAAGGGAAGATTACTTCCTATTTGAAACCTTGGATCAAGATAATGATATTAATGGAGTTCATCCAAGTGGGAGTAATATGAGAAGTGATGAATTGAATTCAACTCATTCTTAATTACAACCACAAGATGAGATGATATCGTTATTATCTAATCCGAGTGGGAGCATAATGAGAAATGATGTGCTAAGTGTACAATCTTCCATATAGCGAACAAGTCGCCAAAGTATTCCCCGTCAACGTTTTGACATTGAAGGGGAAACTTTTATAATTGCTCCACGAGATAAGGATGAGCCAAGAAATATTAATGAGGCTCTGAAATGCCCTAGTAAGGAAAAATGGATTTATGTAATGAAAGAGGAGATGGAGTCAATGAAGTCAAACCAAGTCTGGGAACCTGGTTGATCTTCCAAAAGGACGCAGAGCTATTGGGAACAAGTGGGTTCTCAAAATAAAGCCAAAGGCTGATGGCTCGATAGAAAGGCATAAGGCTCACCTTGTGGCGAATGGGTATAATCAAAAGGAAGATATTGATTATGAAGATACATTATCTCCTGTAGTGAGATTTACCTCGATTCGCATTATTCTGGCAATAGTGGCTAGTAGGGATCTTGAGTTACATCAAATGGATGTAAAGACTACCATTCCTCAATGGAGAATTAGAGGAAGAAATAAATATGG
This sequence comes from Eucalyptus globulus, assembly GCA_014182545.1. Lineage (NCBI taxonomy): Eukaryota > Viridiplantae > Streptophyta > Magnoliopsida > Myrtales > Myrtaceae > Eucalyptus > Eucalyptus globulus. The sequence goes on from CM024720.1 coordinate 7,671,774, forward strand.
AACAACCTGTTGGTTTCATAGTGAAAGGCCAAGAAGAAAATGTATGTCGACTTTGGGGATCGATATATGGTCTTAAGCAGTCATCAAGACAATTGTATATATGTTTTTATAATGCCATAATGGGATATGACTTTACAATGATATATGATGATCATTGTGTATATATCAAAAGATCCAGAGATCAATTTGTGATCATATCATTATATGTTTGTGATATACTAATTGCCAGAAGCAATATGGAGTTTGTTAATACTGTCAAGAGTTGGCCGTCTTCCAACTTTGAGATGAAGGATATGGGTGAGGCTGCATACACTCTTGGAGTTAAGTTTTCAAGAGATCGTTCGAAGAGATCGTTGTCTCTTTCGCAAGAATCATATATAAATAAGGTTCTTGAACGAGTTGGTATGCAAGATTGTAAACCCATAGACACTCCTATTGAAAAAGGTGAAGGATTGAGCCATAGACTGTGTCCAAGGACTCTACAAGAGAAGGAACAAACGAAATATGTTCCTTATGCTAGTGCTGTTGGGAGCTTGATGTACGCTATGATGTGTACAAGACCTAACATATGTTATGCAGTTGGAATGGTGAGCATATACTAATCCAATCCAGGTCAAGCACGTTGGAAAGCCGTTAAATGAATACTAAGGTATTTAAAGAGGACTGCTGATTATACGTTGAGTTATTATGGAAAGGATCTGCAACTCAAAGGCTATTCTGATGCTGATTAGAGAGGAGATTTAGATGAAAGGAAATTTACCTCTGGGTTTGTTCTCTTACCGAATAATGACACCATATGTTGGAGCAGTAAGAAACAAAAGTGTATAGCCTTGTCCACGATGGAAACGAGTTCGTGGCATTATCGCAGCAGTATAAGAAGATGTTTGGCTTAAGAGATTATTGGATCATTTAGGTGTTATTGGAAGTGCTGCAGATTTGTTATTGGTTAACTGTCATAGCCAAGCAACGAAAGCGTACACCAAAGATCCAAAATATCATGGCAAGACCAAACCTATAGATACCAAGTATAATCTTGTCAAAGATATGATTGCACGAAAAGATGTGAACTTAGAGTACATACTACGCATAGAATGGTAGCAGATCCTATGGAAAAGCCAATACCTAGAGATGTGTTTTGTAGCCATATGAAATCTCTAGGATTGCGTAGAGGCTGATGTACTAAATATTGTAATTTCCCTAAGTGTTCACATTTGATGAATTTGTGTTTTCATCATTAATGCCTATGAATCTTTGTTTGATCTTTATGCATCTTAATGCTCAGTGCATTACTTTAAGTTGAGAAAGTATGTCGGACAGATATAAGATTAGCCCACTCACACGGGTAATCGCCTCTATTTACTGTGTGATAGATAGAGATGAGACTATTTTTAAGCTTATTATCTATGTGATAATCGAGAGCTCAAGCTTAAAATACGTATGTCGCCTTAACTAAGTGTGAAGATGAGGACATAATACTAACTATGTCCGAAAGTAAAATCACCCACATATTTTACTTTATCTGTCTAAGATGCCAGATGTGAGTTCTGATGAATTTTGTGAATGAGTAGATACGTGAACTCAAGTTAGACATTGGGTATGTCTAAACTATCATCTGTACGGTATTGAAAGTGTAGACATACGCTCCATGGGAAATGAGTTAATACTGTAATACATATTTCATACTACGTATGCATGAGACGACCAATAAGAGTGGCAAAAAGTTTGATCTCAACTTTTTATGACGTGTGAGACTCTTGAGGAAAATAGTTCCCTCAATTTTTGTCCCCTCATGACTCTTACTTATTCTCAAGATTTCTATTTAGTGTTTGCTATCTTAGGGTGTTGCCAATGGTCATGAGTTGATTCGATCTAATGGGACATTTCTAGAAAAGCAAGCTGAACTGAAATTGAGAGTTTGAAGGAAAGAGGAAGATCGATTTTGGAGAATCACATTATAGTTTTGTATTCACCGGTTAACCAATTATGACTGTCTTTGGGATAATCATAATTGTGAATACAATATATATATATATATATATATATATATATATATATATATATCATTGTTTAAAAAGAGATTAAGAGAGATATAAATGTGATCGATCGATCTAGGTACTGCATACTAAATCTACTCGGAGTGTGACGCCCATTATGAGCTGCTATATATTCCTAACAGATGTATAGCAACGAGCTCTCAAAGTATGCTGGTCGCACGGATTATTCACCGGTATGAATGTTGAAGAGAGGTAAAGATAATCATGTTCAGCCCACCATGTGCGAGTGGGAGATGATGGTTTTAATTGGTGATGGGCTTAAGGCCCGTCCGCCCATCTTGGGCCCAAAAGGCCCGGCCCACGGGAATAGGGCCCGTGGATGGGGGAAGGTATAAAAGGGAGGAGAGAGAGAGAGAGAGAAGACAACTGTTGAAAATTAACGTACGTTTTCTCCTCTCCCGCGCGCTCTCTCCCTCCAAAAAGAACAGTAAGCACAAGGTCACTGTTTTCTCCCCTTCAAGGCGTCGTCGGATCGAACAGGATCGAACAGGGCCAAAATTCTCTTCCTCTTATCGGCGTCGGTGTCTAATCTGTGGCTAACAAGGTATGCTCGAATCCGTGGTGTGCTTTACGATCGGTGATACGTGTTTTCCCGGGCTTCGTCTTCCGCATTGCTTTAGAGGTTCGATTTAGTGTCGAATTCGGTTTTTGGGGATCCGTTATTCCCAACACAAGTGAAGTCCTAAAACCTACTCTTTGCATTGCTGTGTGTATGTGTAGTAGATGGTAAGTCTTGGTTGTGGTAGATGGGATGAGATTTCGGAGCTTTGAAGAGAGATTCGTTGGTCATGCATGCTGATTTCGGAAAGACCAGTCCGACCGTCCGCGGGTTTGTGTGTTACATGTGACTTTTTATTTGGAATTTCACTTTTACTTCTTCATGAAAGTTGTAGAGAACATCTTTAAGTATAACATACTAAATTTGAGACAAAATGGACAAGTATTGAGGGGTGAAACCCTTTTTCTACGAAAACATTAGATCTGGAAACTGTTTTGTTAACCTCTTGGTGATTTCGTGTGTTGCATGTAACTTTTTACTGAAAATTTCACTTCGACCTCTTCACTAAAGTTGTAGAGAAAATCTTGAATACTAACATACTAAAATTTGAGGTAAAACGAACGAGTATAGCCTAGTGAAACGATTTTTCTTTTAAGACGTTAGATCTGGAAATGTTGTACTGAACTCCAGTGACTTCGTGGACTATAAAGTGACTTTCCTTTGAAAATCTCACCTTGATCCCTTAATAAAAGTTGTAGTAGATCTCTTGAGGCAAAACATATAAAAAATTCAGAGGAAAAGATGGAAGATAAGTAGGTGAAATCGTGATTTTTCGGAGACAGCTAAACTGGAATGTTCGGTACTAGGAACAGGGGCTTCAACCGTCCATAATTAATTATCTATGACGAATCTGACTTCGATGACTTCATGGAAAATCTACTTTAGGGTCTTTACTACCACATATTCAAATTTGACAATTTTTTTAAGGTCATTTGAGTATTTAATCAAAATATTTTCTAAAACTGTGCAAGCTGGATTGGGAAAATTTCAAAAGCTATAATGCATGGACTATTCTGTTTTGTATGAATTCTGGTGGTGTTGTGTTCTTCATGAGATATCTGTCTTTAGGTCTCGTCTATAATGTGCCAAGTTTTCTGAATTTATTAATGTCATTTACTAATTTTTCTGGAGTTTTAATTGGAGGAATGCATTCTGATTTATTCGAAAAACTGATGTGTTTTGGAAAATAAATGAAATTCTCCATGTGATGAAATGCTTTTAGTGGTTGATTGTGCTGCATATGTGATGGCATATGGCATGTTAATTGGCATGAAAAGTTGGTTGAGATCCTTGATATTGTTGCATCAAATGCCACGTTGAAATTGAGATACATGTATGAATGAGAATTGAGATGATAACAAGACCGTCGGAGGTGTGAGCCGACGATGCCCCGGGAGTGTCGGGATGCCCGGAATGTGGGGGTGCCGGATGCCCGGTGGTCTAATGGCGTAATTCCGGAGGGTCCTCAGGAGTTTTGAGATGCCCGGTGGTATACGGTACGTAATTCCAGAGGAGGGGAATCCTTGTGGTATGTCGGTACGTAATTCCGGAAGCCTCGGAGGTTTGTGCCCGGGGGGAATTCCTTGTGATGCTAGTTGAGATGCGAGATGCCTGGAATGTGGGGGGGCCGGATGCCCGGTCGTATTTTGAATACATGCCCGGAGGTTCCTCACGATGCCAAGATTGGGTGCGAGCGATAAATTGTGGGATGCAAACATTAGTCCCTGGAAAGAAAAACTGATGAGATCCTTGTGAAAGATGAGAATTGAAAATGAATCATGTGCATGGGTGTATGCATATGGCGTGATGCATGATCTACTTATGAAAGTAAATTAATGCTATTTGATATTGAAAATGCGATCATGAAGGCATGAATGGATCTCATGGTGATGTATGCTTGAAAACATGGATGATATGAATCGTGGTGGTATATGCACGATGGCATGGTGAGATATGCATGACTGCATGATGGTATATGCACATATGGCATGATGATATATGCATGAATGCTTGATGATGAGTGTATGGTCGTATATGCACATATGGCATGATGATATATGCATGATGGTATATGCACACATAGTATGATGACATATGCATGGTTGCAAGGTAAGTTATGCTTGAATGCATGAATGATACGTGCTTTGTTATGATGTCTTGATTGTTCTGTGTGACGCAATGAGTAGTTTGGTGGATCTTTACTGCTGAGTGGTTGTACTCACTCCTTTTGGGGATTAACATTTCAGACTAGATAAGATACCTCTGCTGCCACTGCCACCGGTAGATGGATCAAGTGGTTGGATATGACCGCGAGGAGGAGGATAGCAAAGGAAGGAACTTTTGAATGCCGACACTGATCGATGGACTTTAAGTATACGACTGTTGGAGGAGATGTTGGTCATCTTTTGAAGTATAACAAAGTATAGAAAACTATGGCATTTTGATGTACCGATGAATGATGTCCATTTGGTTTAAGTAAATAAAAGTGTACGGCTTTTACCTATAAATGTTTAGTTGGTGTGCATCGTTTTTTGAATATAGGAAAGAGAGTTGTTGGATATGCTTTCGGTATATGAATCGCGCAAAGGGACCGATCTAAAAATATGTAAACCCCCAGGTTATATGGACTCGCTGCAATTGAATTGTATCAGAGTGACATGTTATTAGGGAAAGTGAAAGGTAAGCGAACTGTGGCGACTTTAACAGATCGAGGGCCGTCGAGGGGTGCCACACTATCAATATTTTAGAGATCACATTGAACAAATTAAAAATTTAAGAATAACATTATATATTGAACTAAAATTTAAGGATCATTTATGTTATTATCCCATAAGATGGGATAAATGCTCTATAAATCTTAAAATATGTTGCAAAAGCGACTTTAAATTTTAAAACTTTTAAAAAGTGCAATCAAATGATTAAAACTTATTAAATTGATACAATCAAATCCTTTTATTAACTCCATCTAATTTAGCTAGCTAACGGGAAAAAATGACATGACTTTTTTTTTTTTTTTTTTTGAAGATGGAGGCATTGATATGGTTGCCATGTCAACAAATTTTAAGAAGAATTTAAAAAGAAAAAAAATAAAAATTTGGAAAAAAAAGAGGAAGAGTCAAATCGTGGAGAACCAAGAAGGACAATGGTAGATCGGCGATCCTCGCAGGAACATTCATTCTTGGGTGAACAATTTTAACAAGTCATGGCACAAGCGATAAAAAAAAATGGTTATGACATTTAAGTAAGCATTAAACGAAAGTTATATCACTTAACCAATCTCAAAAAAGTTATGATACTTAAGTGAGTGTTGTATGAAAGTTATAACATTTGTGATATTATTTTTTTCTAATTTTATTTGTTTTACTTAACTTATTGTGTATAATTCTAACATAATTAAATTATATGAATTCTACATTTGTTGGTTTAATATATGTAAAAATTGAATGGGCCTGGGCTTCGCCTTCATCGTCATTGAAGGAATATTAATTAATATAAATTATATGGTTTCTAAACTAATAACATGCAATGAAAATACCTTGTAGTTGTACTCTCGCCTTTCGTGCCAAAGAATCTTTGGACTTCGATTACCTCAAAAGTGAAAACGCGTTAAAAAGCAACGCGTTTTCACTCTTTTTCCGTCGGCTTGAAGTTTCCCTGCAACGAGCAAACCCTCGCTTTCCGGGAAGGGCACGGCGAGGGAGGGTGAATTCACCGTCTCATAGAAGTCTTTTGTCTCTTTTCCGCCGATCTCGAAAGCCAAGAACGATTATTCTTGGGATCTTTGTCTGCTTCTCAGCATTTGATCCGGACTGTTCATCTTCAGCCCCTCCATCTCCGGGTAATTTCCTCTCGTTTATTGCCTTCTTTCTAATGAATTGGGTCTGTTCCGTAATGCAACTAGATGCAGAATTTGATGGAAACAAGAGAGGGACTCTCACATCAGCATCAAATTCTTTCCTCAAATGACTCCGTGATTGATCACTGCCAGTTGCGTCTAGCGCTAATAGCTCTAGCCTCTAACTCTACTCACATGCTCATCCACTTCCATCTATGCAACTGTCAGGCCTCAGATCCTGAAACGCAATACCACCACCAACATCGACTCCTAAACCCTCGACCAATCGACCTCGTACCTTGTCGAAAAATCGAAACTTTCTGATATCGGAGAGCGGGAGCGGCGAAGAAGAAGAGACGGCACGAATTTGAAGCGGAGGCGAGCGGTGTCGAGCCTCGGAGTGAGCTCCTCAACAACGGCGGCGGCGGCGGCGGCCCTCGGGACGACGAGCCGAAGAAGAGGAGCGGCAAGAAGAAGAAGAGGAGGGAGGGTGGCGGCAGTGGCGGCGAAGGTGAAGGCAAAGGCGAGTCCAGGGGAATCCCCACCGTCAGCATCGCTGTGGTCGGTTCCATCATCGACAACGCTCAGTCTTACGAGCTCGCCACCCGCGTACTCTCTCTCTCTCTCTCTCTCTCTCTCTCTCTCTCTCTCTGAGTTTTCGCGTGGATTGCTGGTGCTAAAAGCTAAATTTGTTCGATGGGATTTTTCTTTTTCCTGTGCGAACAGAGACGGTGGTATCTTTAAGAGACTTCCAGACGACAAATTCGTATATTATTGTCTAGTGATTAGCAGTAAGAACGCTCCTAGGCAGAAATTGACCCTTAACACTGTATTCAACAGTAAAGACAGATTGAATAGTAGACTATAATGTAGCACTCTGTGGTGAACCGGAAGTTTCCGCTTCCCTAAAGTACAGCTCTCGTTCCTGTATATGTGTGTGTTCAAACTTATTTTCTGGAAAAACAATTATAGCATTCATGCTTCTTTTTTCTGTTAAAATTTCATCAACTACGATATTTGTTAGTAATTCACCCCTCTTTTTCTGATATGCTGATACTTTCTGGCAAATGCAAATGTTATCTCCCAATGCTCGCCCATTGACCCCGTACCTGCATGTTAACAAACTAAGATTTGACTGTAATTGGAGATTGGTTTATGCTATTTAGAAACTAGTCCAATGGAGAGGGTTGAATTAGCTTTAGTGTAATTTATTGATTTCACTTTTCCAATTAGAGATCTTCATGGGGGCGTTTCTTCGCTTGCGTCCGTTAAGGTCAAGGGAACAACTAATTGAGGTCAAATCTATTTTGGTAAAATAAAAGAGTAAGGTTTCATCATAATTTCTTATCAGACAATAAGATAATTGGTCAATCTACAAGCAGAAGCAGGCATTATGTGTAGAGGACATTCAACGTCACCCTTTAAGAGGAATTTTATCACATAGGTAATAGTTTAAGACAAATATAGGTTGATAGTGATTTATCTAATCAAAATATTATTCTTTCAAATCGATTTCAAGTGTGAACTATAACCCATAATTCTGCAATACTTTGGAAATTTCTTCCTTTAGAATTGAGATGGGTCCACTTCTTTACTATGTTATTAATAAAATATTTGGACATATTTTGGTGTCTAGTGCAAAGCGCAGAAGGAGCTTGTGCATTTGTCATCTTGGTTTCTTCGTAGAAATACTTAAAATGGAAGAGTTTCTAAGAGAAATCGTGATAATCATCACTCTGCTTTCATGGTAAACGTTTTTCAGGTGGGATATCTGGTGATTGCAAGTCCTCTGAGAATTCAGGAAATGGAGAAGCCAATGGAATCTGGTTATGAAGTATTCTTGAGTTTCAGAGGACCGGACACTCGGCTTGACATTGTTGATTACCTTTACAACTGCCTCATTCGTGCCGGAATACTGGTATATATAGATAATGAAGAGCTTGCCATTGGGGAAGAGATTGGCCCGGAGCTTGTCCAAGAAATTAAGCAGTCAGAAATCTTGATTCCTATCTTATCTAAAGGATATGCTGCCAGTCCATGGTGCCTCATGGAGTTGGCCCAGATGGTGGAGTGCAAGGAAAACCGGGGACGAAAGATTATGCCAATTTTCTACAACATAGCACCATCTGAGGTTCATTACCAAACTGGAAGTTACGGTGAGGCCATTAATTTACACATAAATAAGCGGCGGTACACTGATGAGAGTATTCAGAACTAGACGGTAGCTCTTAGCAAGGTCGGAGCATTAAGAGGATGGGAACTCAAGGAGAGGTACTTGAATTTATTATTGTTCAGGATTTGTTTGTACTGTAGATATTACTCTGCTCATCTCGATTTAACGGTTGGGTTCTTTTGCCATCACTACTATCAGAGGCAAAGGTGAGTTCACAGAAGAAGTTGTTCGGATGCTGTTGATTGAGTTGAAAAAGAACAACTTAGCAGTACCTGAGTACTTGGTTGAATGGGACAATCATTTGGACAAAATCATGGAAAAGATAGGTGAACAGACCACTGGAACGAAGATTGTTGGCATCCATGGTATGGGTGGTGTCGGAAAGACAACTCTGACCACAATCGTCTATAATAAACTGTCGGCTGATTTTGATAACTGTGGCTTCCTGTCTAACATTCAAGAGACAAAGATTGTGATTTTGCAGGATTCTCTCTAAAGTCCTAAGAATGGAATGGCCATCCATCAATAGTATTAATGAAGGGATTACTAAGATCAAGAAGAGGTTATCCGCCAAAAAGGTTGTACTTGTACTTGATGATGTTGATCAAAATACTCAGCTGAATGCTCTTGTAGGGATGGGTGAATGCTGGTATGGCAGACGAAGTAAGGTTATTGTTACCACAAGAAATGAGGAAGTTCTCAAAGATGTTGATTTAAAGTACGAACTTACTAAAATGGATTTCAATCATTCTCTTCTATTGTTTAGCAAACATGCCTTTAGAAGACATCATCCCCCAGCAGAATACCTCTCCCTTTCGGAAAAAGCGGTAGAAATCTGCGGTCGTCTTCCGTTGGCTCTAGAGATTATAGGTTCATTTTTAGCTAGAAAAAGACACAATTTTGGGTGGACACATTAGAAAGGTTGAAAACTATTCCCGATGAAAAGGTTAAACGTAAGTTGAACATCAGTTTTGAAGCATTAGAACCTCGAGTGAAGGAAATATTTCTTGATGTTTGTTGCTTCTTTGTTGGGTTTGATGTGAGAATTGTGACTTACATGTGGGCCAGCTGTAAGCTTGTCCCTGAATATTCTCTTGAGGTCCTCAAACGGATGTCATTAATAAAGATTGTAGAAGGTAACCAACTGTGGGTGCATGATCAGCTAAGAGACCTTGGGCGAGACATTGTTTGTGAAAGAGCTAATTTAAAACCAGAGAAGCAAAGTCGGGTGTGGAATCATGAGGAAGTAACTTATGTTCTTCAAATAAAGGAGGTAAAGTGTTTGCAATGTTATTCCTATTCAAAGAGATGAGTTATACATGTTGACTTTGCTTATTTGCTTTTATCTGAACCGAGTCGTTACTCGTTTTCTTAGTATGATCACATGCTCATCTGTAAATTATATTGTAAATTAATTTGAACTTATAAATAAGATGTACATTCCTCAAGTATGCTCAACTCGAATGCCTTCAACAGGCAATTATGTGATCTCTAGCTTCTATTTAATTTTTTTTTTCTTTGGTAGGGAAGAGAAAACGTGGAAGCAATACGTCTCAAATTTGATCATCAATTTCAAGACTTCATTGAGATGGAAGAATCTGTAAGCCTATCAAATTTAAGGTTTCTTCAAGTGGATGGTGTAGATGCAAATGAGAACGACAATCAACGTTTTCCTTTTGCCAACGAGTTCCAGAGGAATCCGATCATGCTTCCGCAATTGATATGGCTCTCATGGCATGAATTTCCTATCTTTTTCAAGTTCACTACACGTTCCCTTAGGAAGTTAGTGATTCTTGATTTATCATGGAGTGAAATTACATATGAGTGGGATGGATGGAACCACCTTAATGTATGGTTTTATTTCAACATGAATTTGCTATATTGACTTTGTTGTCATGTATTTCAAAATGATTCAGAATTAACCTCTTCTCTTCATTACAGATGGCAAAGAATTTGAAGGTTCTAAATTTGACCGGATGCAGAAACTTGCTTAGTACTCCGGACTTTTCTGCTCATGAAAATTTGGAGCAACTAATCCTTGAAAGGTGCTGGGAACTGGTTCAAGTTGATAGGTCTATTGGTAAATTAAAGTATTTAGTGTTATTAAACTTGAAATATTGTAGGAAACTTCGGACATTGCCAGATGAGATGGACGAATTGGAAGCCTTGACAGAACTTCTTGTTGACATGACATCTATTAACAATATTTCTGAATGGAAAGGCATGGAGAAAATGAAAATTCTCAGTGAAAGGTCATGTAAATCACTGAGTAAATGCAATTTAGCTGGTTGCTCAACATCGCTATTATATCTTGACTTGTCGAATACGAGAATTAGTGAACTTCCATTTGGAAATTTTGGATCTCTCGTTGAGTTGAATCTTTCAAAGTCGAGCATAGGAAAGTTACCTAATTCAATAGAGGTGGTGAAGAATTTGAGAGTACTAAGGATGTCTGACACCCCCTTGGAAGAGCTTCCCAGCGCCCTTGGGAAGTTGGAGAAGCTTGAAGAGATCGATGCTAGCGAATGTGGATGGTTGTGTGGGGAAATTCCAAGTGAGATTGGAAGACTATCATTTTTTAAAACCTTGACGTTGCGACACACGGGAATTTCCTATATTCCTAAGCTTCCTAAAAGTATGACCTAATTAAACCTGATCAGTAATCTACAGATGAGATGCCCAGATCTCACGAACCTATTAAATTTGAGAGATTTGGAGTTGGAATTAAAGGATCAAAACCCTTCCCACCCAGCTTCAAGCCTAACTTGGATTGGAGGGCTAAGAAAGCTAGAGTCCTTATGGTTGGATTGTGATGGTCTGCTCACCCTTCCTTCAGATTTTAATCTCCTTTCGAAGCTTAGGAATCTTCGTCTTGTTGGACATAGCCTAGAATGCCTACCTAGGCTTCCCCAGAATTTGTCATCCTTCCCTTTTTTAGGGCTACGGTTAATGGAAAAAGTCGATAAATTTTTCATATTTAAAGAAGTTATCAACATTGGAAGTCTTTGATTGTGAGCAGCTAACTTGCAATAGCTTTATCTTAGTGATCTTCGATTGCTGGTGAAGTTGCCTAACCTGACCAGCTTGAACAAGCTCATGACACTTGTGATAACATACTGCCCTAATCTGGTTGAAATTCGAGGTTAGCTAGAATCGCTTAAGGAGTTCTATTTATGGGACTATAAATCACTCAAAAGGCTGTTGGAGAAATCTTTTTGAAGTATTTTGAAGTTGACAAAACGTTTCTATCAGTCTAGTCTGAAGGCTTGCAGACTCTGCTATTTAAAGTCTGAAGACCTCCGGATAGCTAGACTCAAGACTCAAAGTCTATCCTCATTGACAGTCTCTAATCGTTGAAGAAAGGTTATCCAGAACTGAATGTTTCGTTGAGGATTTGACCTTATCAACGGAGAAGATCTCGTGGCTGGAGAAGACATAACGAGTCCTTTGATTGATCGAAGATTGACTCGATAATTGAAGATCCGGTGATTGTCTAAATATTATTGGAAGGTTCTCGCTTATGGAAACCGAGATCCTGATTGTATGGGCGAATAGGATTGATGGGCTATCAACACGTTCCTTTTATAGCTTGAACAATCTTCCTAATTGATTCCGTCCAACGGGTAGATTGGAGGAATTCCTTTGGTAAGTGCCAACGGGTATGATGGCATAAAAAGGAGTATATAAGGAAGACCGTCTTAGTTGTTCAAGGTGTGCGCGATAGAAGAATTCCAAAGTCTAAAGCTCCTATTTGTTTAGATAAATCCTTTGAGCCAATACTTGTATACAAAATAGAGTCTATATTTGTGAGAGACCTTGAGGAGGTGTGGTAGAACATCTACACTATGGAATCAAGGCAAAGCTGTGCGTAACTTCTCTTTTGATCATAGTGAAATCCAGCCGGTGGGGCTGTCGGTGCGGAAGAGTGGACGTAGGCTTGGAATAAGCCGAACCACTATAAATCATGTGTTGAATTTTCTCTTCCTTACTCTCTCTACCTCAATCGTATTTCATTTTGTTAATTAAGAGAGAATTTACTTTCTATCATATGCTAAGAATCGCTTCCGTATATCGATAAATTGTTTAGACACCTATTCACCCCCTCTAGGTACTCATACTAGCAATATCAATTGGTATCAGAGCCTGTGTACTTACTTTATTTGAAGTGTTTTACTTCATAGTAAAAGATCCATGGCTAGTATGCTAGCACCAGGGCTGATGGAAGGGCAAAGCAATACCGAGACCATCCTACTTTGATGGAAAGGATTACAACATCGGAAGAACAAGATGAAAGTTTTCCTACGATCAAATGATCCTCCTGGAATGGGACGTTGTAGAAAAAGGAATTACTCCTACCACGCATCGTCTCGAAAGAGGAAAAGAAACCTGAAGAAACCAGCAGAATGTCTCGGAAGAAATAACCAAGAGACAAACACTCGATACAAAAGCAATTTACTCCTTATATTGTGCTTTATCGCCAACTGAATATAATAGAATATCTTCTTGTGGTACAGCAAAAGAAGTTTGGGACAGATTGCATATCACCATGAAGGAACAAATCGAGTGAAGGAAACAAGAATCAACATTCTTCTTTGTCAATACGAAGCCTTCAGAATGAAACCAGGAGAATCTATATCTGACATGTTTAGTCGTTTTATAGATATTGTAAATGGTCTTGAAAATCAAGGTCAACCTGTTGGAAAAATCCTCATGAAGAGTTTTGAAGTTGACAAAACGTATCCTTCAAGTCTAGTCTGAAGGTCTGCAGACTCTTTCAGTTAAAGTCTGAAGACTTCCGGACAGCCAGACTCAAGACTCAAAGTCTATCCTCATTGTGATCTCGAATCCGTTGAAGAAAGGTTATCCGAACTAAGTGGTTTGTTCGGGATTTAACCTTATCATCCTGGAGAAGATCTCGTGGCTGGAGAAGACGTATCGAGAATCTTTGATTGATCAAGATTGATTCAATGACTGAAGATTCGATGATTGTCTAAATATTATTGGAAGGTTCTACTTATGGAAACCGAGATCCACGATTGTATGGGCGAACATGATTGATGGGCTATCAACATGTTCCTTTAATAACTCGAACAATCTTCCTAATTGATTCTGTCCAACGAATAGATTGGAGGAATTCCTTTGGTAAGTGCCAACGGATATGATGGCATAAAGGAGTATATAAGGAAGTCGTTCTTAGTTGTTCGAGGTGTGCGCGATAGAAAATTCCAAAGTCTCGAAGCTCCTATTTGTTTAGATAAATCTCTTGAGCGAATACTTGTATACAAAAGAGAGTCTATATTTGTGAGAGACCTTGAGGAGGTGTGGTAGAACATCTACACTTTGTGGAATCAAGGCAAAGATGTGCTGTAACTTCTCTTTTGATTATAGTGAAATCCAGCCGGTGGGTGTCGGTGCGGAAGAGTGGACGTAGGCTTGGAATAAGCCGAACCACTATAAATCCTGTGTTTAATTTTCTCTTCCTTACTCTCTTTACTTCAATCGTATTTCAATCTGTTAAGAATTGCTTCCGTATTCAAGAAAAATTGTTTGTGCGCCTATTCACCCCCTCTAGGTGTTTATACTAGATATATCAATTGGTATCAGAGCTCGTGTGCTTACTTTATTTGAAGTGTTTTACTTCATAGTAAAAGATCCATGGCTAGTATGCTAGCACCAGGGCTGATGGAAGGGCAAAGCAATACCAGACCACCTTACTTTGATGGAAATGATTACAACATCCGGAAGAACAAGATGAAAGCTTTCCTACGATCAAAGGATCCTCTGGAATGGGATGTTGTAGAAAAAGGAATTATTCCTACCATCGCATCGGTCTCGAAAGAGGAAAAGATCTTGAAGAATCCAGCGGATTGTCTCGGGGAAGAAATAACCAAGAGATAAACACTCGATGCAAAAGCAATTTACTCCTTATATTATGCTTTATCACCAACTGAGTATAATAGAATATCTTCTTGTGGTACAGCAAAAGAAGTTTGGGACAGATTGCATATCACCTATGAAGGAACAGATCGAGTGAAGGAAACAAGAATCAACATTCTTCTTGGTCAATATGAAGCCTTTAGAATGAAACCGGGAGAATCAATATCGACATGTTTAGTCGTTTTACAGATATTGTGAATGGTCTTGAAAATCAAGGTCAACCAACTTCGATCCCATGAAGGTAAACAAGCTTTCGCGTGGACTCTCCAAGGATTGGAATCACATAAAGACTTCGATAAGAGAGACGAGAGAATTATGCCACTATCTCGTTGATGAGCTGATTGGAACGCTTTGATCCTATGAAGTGGAAAGGATCAATGAAGATGAAGATCCAAGAGGTAAGAAATCCATTGCATTAAAATCAAATGATGATTCGATGTTACAGATTCTCGAAGATGATATGGACGATGAGGAGCTTGCTCTCATGATAAGAAGATTCAGAAAACTAAATAGAAAAGGGAGAAGGTTCAACTCAAAGAAACAAGGCTTTCAAAAACAGCAGACCAAGTCTGTTGATGATGAGGAACCAAATAAAGATGTAGTTTGCTTTGAATGCAAGAAAAATGGACACATCAGACCCAACTGTCCCCTCTTCGAAGAAGAAGAAAGGAAAAGCTGAAAAATTTCGAAAAGCTCTCAAAGCTGAAACCTAGAGTGATATTGAGTGTGAAGAAAGTGATAATGAATATGCAAATCTATGTCTGATGGCACGATCAGACTCAGACTCTGGAACAGACTCAGGATCAGACTCAGACAGTGAATTTGAGGCAAGTAATTTTAAAATTCCTGTCAAAGTTTCTAAATATATTGATGAACTATGCTTTAGTCTTAAGACTTCTCTCAAAAGTATTTCCAAATTAAAAAGGGAAAACTTAGCTCTAAAACAAAAGGAAAATGTTTTAACAGAAAGAGTTAAAAGCTTAGACTCGTCTGTTTCTAATCTTAAAGAAAAAGAAGGAAATCTTTTAAAAGAAAATGCTTTTTTGAAAACAGACTTATCAAATATATCAAAGAAATTTTCAATAGGGTCTGAAAAACTTGAGAAAATTCTTTCAGCACAAAGACCTTACTTCAATAAGTCTGGTCTAGGTATGACAGATGAATCAATTCCATTGATTGATTTTCCTAAAGTAAAAGAAAGAATTAAGAAAAGGCTTTCGAGTGAGGTTTACAAAAATCATTTCAAGAAAGTCTTTGTAAAACCTGTAGGTAGAAATTCTCTCAGATGTTCTAAGTGCGACAGTAAGGAACACTTTGAAAAAGAGTGCTCTTTGGTATGGAAACCTATTAAGAGAGTATGGGCTAATACTGTTTATCTTACTAACACCAAAGGACCCAAGAAAATTTGGGTACCAAAGAAAGCTTGAGACTCTTTATTAAATGCGGGTCTCCATCAAGAAACAAAGGTTAAGTGGTATCTTGACAGCGGATGCTCAAGACATATGACAGGAGACTCAAATTGCTTTATAAAGCTTGCTCAAGTAAATGGTGGAAAAGTTTCATTTGGAGGAAACAACAAAGGAAGTATTGTGGGATTTGGAACCGTGAAAATTGGAACTCTCACAATAAGTAATGTTTCCTTGGTGGAAGGACTCAATTACAATCTTCTCAGCATTAGTCAATTGTGTGACACTGGTTTCAAGATCTTCTTTCAAGAAGGAACATGTTCGGAATCGTAAAGACACTACTCAATCTTTTCGGGTCGAAGACATGGAAACATCTATCTTCTCGGATGTGAAACCAAATGAATCGCAATGTCTTATCTCAATTCAAGACGAAGCAAGCTTATGGCACAAAAAGCTTGGTCATGTCAACATGAAGCAATTAGCCAAAATCTCATCAAAGCAGCTTGTTCGAGGTCTACCCAAATTGCCATACCAAAAGACTGATTCATGCACTCCATGTATTTTGGGAAAGCAGGTAAGAAATTCATTTAAACCAATAAATTATGTCTCTACTAAACATGTACTACAGTTGTTGCATATGGATCTCTTCGGACCAACCAGGACTCAGAGTATTGGGGGTAAGAAGTATTGCCTAGTAATTGTTGATGATTACTCCCGTTTTACTTGGGTATATTTCCTTTCAAGTAAGTCCGAAAAAGGTTCAAAATGAAAAAGGTTGATCTCTTTCGTATTTTGAAAAATTTGCTAAAAAGGTTCAAAATGAAAAAGGTTGTGTAATCTCTTGTATAAAAACAGATCACGGAGGAGAATTTGAAAATCAAGATTTTACAAAATTCCGTGATGAATCGGGCTGTAAACATGTGTTTTCTTCTCCATATACTCCTCAAGCAAAATGGAGTTGTGGAAAGAAAGAACAGATCTCTTCAAGAAATGGCTAGAACTCTTCTAATTGAAAGTAAAATTTCTTCTCGATTTTGGGCTGAAGTTGTTTCAACAGCTTGCTATATCATCAATAAAGTCTTCTTAAGATCTATTCTTCAGAAAACCCCTTATGAGTTATTCAAAGAAAAGAAGCCTATTGTTTCATACTTTCATGTATTTGGTTGCAAATGTTTTATATTGAAAAATGCAAAAGATCGAGTTGGTAAGTTTGAAGAAAGATCGATGAAGGTATCTTCCTTGGATATTCTACTTCAAGCAAAGCTACGGAGTCTATAACAAGAAGAGTCATCGCCAGAGGAGTCAATGAATGTCAAATTTCAAGACTCAACGCAAGATGAATCAAGTCGACTCATCAAGAAGAGTCGAACCGGCTCCGCACCCTCCAAAGTCTACAACTCAAGAAGCATCTCGGACTGAACACCAGCATCGGTTGTTAATGAAGATCCAAATAAAGAAAGAGATCATCAAACGAGACAATCAACAAGTAACGGAAGCATAAGTCCAGTCATCCCAAAGATCTTATTATTGGCGAAATGAATGAAGGAATTCGCACAGATCCAAAAGGCGAGAAGAGTCTAGTCTTTGTGGCTCTTGTTTCGAAATTGAACCAAATAGCATAGAAGAAGCTTTATCCGATGAAAGCTAGATTGAAGCTATGCAAGAAGAGCTCGAACGGTTCAGCATAAATGATGTCCGGGAATTGACATCCAAACCAAAAGGTAAAACCGTTATTTGAGCCAAATGGGTGTTCGAAACAAGATGAACGAGAAAGGGAAAGTCGTACGAAATAAAGCAAGACTCGTGGCCAAGGGATATACGCAAGAAGAAGGAATAGACTATGATGAGACTTACGCTCCGGTGGCAAGGTTAGAAGCTATTCGACTATTACTTGCGTTTGCTTGTTATAAGAATTTCAGGTTATTCCAAATGGACGTCAAAAGCGCATTTCTAAATGGATTTATCCATGAGGAAGTTTATGTGGAACAACCGCCAGGGTTTGAAGAACCAAAGAAGCGACTCGTCTTCAAACCGAAAAGGCTTTGTATGGTTTAAAGCAAGCACCTCGAGCTTGGTATGACGAAGTTAAGTAATTTCCTATTACAAAATGGTTTTGTCAAAGGTAAAGTAGATACGACTTTATTTATCAAGAAGGAAAACAAAAGTTTCTTACTTGTTCAAATATATGTGGATGATATAATTTTTGGATCCTCTAATGAAAGTCTCAGGCAAGAAATTTTCAAAGTCTATGCAGGATGAGTTTGAAATGAGTATGATGGGAGAATTAACATTCTTTCTTGGTCTTCAAATAAAACAATTGAAGGAAGGAACTTTTATTTTTCAAAGTCTATGCAGGATGAGTTTGAAAATATGTTAATGATCTTGTCAAAAGGTTTGGACTGGAAAATTGCAAAAAGGTCGACATACCAATGTCAAGTTCTTTAAAGATAGACAAAGATGAAGAAGGGAAGAAAGTTGATCAAAAGCTGTACAAGAGCATTATTGGATCACTTCTTTATCTTACTGCTTCAAGACCTGATATTTTGTTGAGTGTTTGCATGACGTGCAAGGTTTCAATCAGATCCTAGAGAATCTCATCTCGGTGCTGCGAAACGCATCATCAAATACGTCGCTTCATCATCAAGCATCGGTCTTTGGTATCCTAAGAAGGGAGACTTTAATCTTTCGGGGTTATTCGAGACGCAGATCTGGCCGGTTGCGAGTTGATAGAAAGAGCACTTCAGGAACTTGCCCTTGCTTGGAAGCGAACAGTGTCTTGGTTTTCAAGGAAACAAAAAATCGTGTCTCTTTCAACAATGAAGCAGAGTATGTAGCTCTTGGAAGCTGCTGTTCGCAAATTCTATGGATAAAACAACAGCTAAGAGATTTTGAAATTGAAGACTCATGCACGGAGATTAATTGCGACAACACCAGCGCTATCAACCTCACCAAAAATCCAATTCTCCACTCAAGAGCAAAGCATATAGAGATTCGACATCACTTCATTAGAGATCATGTTCAAAATGGAGATGTTTCAATTCAATTTGTTGACTCAAAGAATCAACTGGCTGATATACTCACAAAGCCTTTGGACAAAAATCAAATTGAGTCTATACGGACCAGACTCAACATTTTGAGGTATGAGGATATCAAAGTCTAAAGACCTTAGACTCGGGCCGACAAGACTTTATCTATCTTGACTCGACCTTTGACCGTAAGTCTTTCTCTCTCCAATCTTATCTTGAAAAGGTACGATCATCAGACTATGTTTAAATTGTTGCTATATTTATTAACCTTAAATATTGCAACGATTCATTTTCAAAAGGGAAGTTATTTTTGAAATAGCTATTTTTACGGATAAAGACAGTTATTTTGAAAAGGCATATTTTATTTCCTTTGTGACGATTTGTTTACTCTTCTTTTAACCGAACGAGCACTATCGATTTCTCTTCACTTTTCTATTCACTTTACTCTCAAAACCCTAGAAAGCATCGATCCTCCACTTCCGTTTGTCTCCTTCGTTTAATCTTCAAAAAGTTGTCATCTTTTCTGGGAAAGTCAAGCAAGGAATCTTCCATTCACTCGAGAAAGATGTCGTTTTTGAGAAAGTCCTCAAGAATCGCAAGGGGGACCACAGAGAATGAGTGAAGGGCCTACTCACTTTGATCTTACGGAAGATGAAGTTTCTCCAGATCAGCAACCGAGCCCACAACATTCTCAGCAGCGTCATTCTCCACCATCTAGTCCTCAAGGCGTTGTTCAACAGGAAGAAATCATCGAGGAAGTAGAACCCGTAAGAACTCAAAAGCCTGCTTTTATCTACAAGCTATATCGTGCTTTAAAAGGAATTCGTACTCCTTTGAAATATGTTGATGATTTTGTTAAAGAAAAAGGATATAGGAACGAATATATCTTTCTGAAAAGAATAGAAAGTTTGGGAATCGCTCGTAGAGGGGTGGCTGAGGAAACCCTTGCGAATATCCCAAGTGATCCTCGTGGATCGGGGCCAAATCGTAGATGGGAATGATGATGACAATATGTTCAGTTTATTTCAACCGAAAATGGGTATTGCGGCTGAAATTCAAGGAAAAAGGGGAGATTTGTTCAGATCAAAGGAACAAAAGGATCTGTACTCGAAATTGCTGAAGCGTGGGGTAATAAACCCTAGAAGTGTGGACTTTGATTTTCGGATCTTTGTGAAAGTGAACTTGAGGGAAAAGTTCAGTTATCTTCAACTGGAAAAGTTCTGTTCGACTCAACAGAGGCTTATCTTTGAATCGACTGCATATTTCTATTCAAATCTTAGCTTTTAGATGCGAATAGATTTTCCTTCGATGTCAAAGATCAAGACTATGTTGTGGATATGGATATGCTGGCTGATGTGTAGAAGTTGAGAGAGGGAGATATCAACCGATTAAGGTTTCCATTGCTTGGGCCACACTTGAACCGGTGAAGGACAGGAGAAAAGAATAGAAGATCACCTACTCAAGGATGAATGCATTCAACATCCTCGCTTCACAAAACGTGATTAATTGCCTTCGGCCGAAATCAACTTCCAAAACGATGTTTCAAGCCCCGAGGCAAAGCTGATGTATACCATCCTCTCGTGGAAAGAAGTTTTCTCTCCCTCATACTGTCATGTTTCACATGTATAGAGCAGCTGATGAATGACAGAGGTCAACTCCCTTATCCAAGCCTTGTTACGAAGTTATTCGTACATTGAATATTCAGCCTCCGCAAATCTTTTTGTGTTCGATCATGCGATCATATGGTGGTAGGACTGAAAATGGTGACCAAAATGCGTCCGAAGGAACTGAGCAAGGAATTGGAGAAATTCAAGGAGAAGACTCGCCAAGTCTCATCAACTCTCTTCTCGCCGCTAAGAGAAAAGGAAGGAGCCCATGGCTCCTCCATCAAAGAAAAGAAGAGCTCTCCTCGTTGAGGATGAAGATGATGACGATGACATCACCATCTCTGCAATGGCATTGAAGAACTTAAGTCGTCCTGTTCCAGAGAAAGATTCGGAACAAATGACGAAAGAAGCAGAGGAGAAAGAAGAAGAAGAAAGAGAAGCAGAGGAGAAGGAAGAAGAAGAAAAATAAGCAAATGAGAAGAAAGATGAAGAAAGAGAAACAAAGGCAAGAAGCGAGCAAGCAAGACTCGAAGAAGAAAGAAGAGAAGGTGAACCCGAATGAATCTCTTCTCCACCTGTAGGCATTGAAACAGGGGGAGATCAGGAGAAAGGAGTGACATCTTCATATCGAGATGAAAGTGAAGGAGTCAGTCGCTCGCCCGCGGACCCGAAGATGTTTATGCATCTCAATTTCCGAGAGGAAGGTCATGAAGCTTCATCGCCAAATCTGCGAGATTATGCCGATCCTCCATCGTCGCTTTTACTCCATCGAACGAGCGAGAAGCAAGTACTCGGGACCGATAATGGAGCAGATTTTCGCAGAATCATGGACATTCTCTTGGAGTTGAAAGGACAGATTTATGCCTTGGGATGCGAAGTTCAAAGCTTGAAGAATGAAAGTCAAGCTTCTTCCTGTTCATTGAATGATAAGATGCAAGCCCTCTCTATTCAGAATCAGGCCAATGCCAAGAGTGAGGAGGTTGTTCACTGAAGGAAGACTTTAAGAGGCCGGAAGGCATCGTTCAGTCTATGGAAGATATCCAGCTTGTCCGTGTTCCCAAGCTTTCTTCAACTTCATCTCATCCTTTTTAATGATGACAAAAAGGGGGAGAGATGCAAGATTTGATTCAAAAACTCTTTTCATTCATTAAACTTTTTGGACTAAATTGAGGTTTATGGTTTGAACCTATTTGACTGTGTTTTGTGTCCGGATAAGAACTGCCTAGACTTGGATTTGACTTGACTGCTTCTATTTATCAATATTGATATCTTATGAATGGCTTAATCATATGTTGGACTAACTTATTTTCTGTGGTTGCAGAATCTAGTGTTATTCTATTAGCCATTTATTTCAATAAGATATGCATATGTGTTTGAGAAATGTTTTGCGGGTCAAAGTTATCCAAATCTGCAGGAAGGTTTTGTCACCATCAAAAAGGGGGAGATTGTTGGAAAAATCCTCATGAAGAGTTTTGAAGTTGACAAAACGTATCCTTCAAGTCTAGTCTGAAAGTCTGCGCAGACTCTTTCGTTAAAGTCCGAAGACTTCCGGATAGCCGACTCAAGACTCAAAGTCTATCCTCATTGATGATCTCGAATCCGTTGAAGAAAGGTTATCCAGAACTAAGTGGTTTGTTCAGGATTTAACCTTATCATCTGGAGAAGATCTCGTGGCTGGAGAAGACGTATCAGAATCTTTTGATTGATCAAGATTGATTCAATGACTGAAGATTCGATGATTGTCTGAATATTATTGGAAGGTTCTACTTATGGAAACGGAGATCCTGATTGTATGGGCGAACAGGATTGATGGGCTATCAACATGTTCCTTTAATAACTCGAACAATCTTCCTAATTGATTCTGTCCAACGGTTAGATTGGAGGAATTCCTTTGGTAAGTGCCAACGGATATGATGGCATAAAGGAGTATATAAGGAAGTCGTTCTTAGTTGTTCGAGGTGTGCGCGATAGAAAAATTCCAAAGTCTCGAAGCTCCTATTTGTTTAGATAAATCTCTTGAGCGAATACTTGTATACAAAAGAGAGTCTATATTTGTGAGAGACCTTGAGGAGGTGTGGTAGAACATCTACACTGTGGAATCAAGGCAAAGCTGTGCTGTAACTTCTCTTTTGATTATAGTGAAATCCAGCCGGTGGGCTGTCAGTGCGGAAGAGTGGACGTAGGCTTGGAATAAGCCGAACCACTATAAATCCTGTGTTTAATTTTCTCTTCCTTACTCTCTTTACTTCAATCGTATTTCAATCTGTTAAGAATTGCTTCCGTATTCAAGAAAAATTGTTTGTGCGCCTATTCACCCCCTCTAGGTGTTTATACTAGATATATCACAACCAACTTCTGATCCCATGAAGGTAAACAAGCTACTACGTGGACTCTCCAGGGATTGGAATCACATAAAGACTTCGATAAGAGAGACGAGAGAATTATGCCACTATACGTCGACGAGCTAAGTGGAACTCTTCAGTCTTATGAAGTGGAACGGATCAATGAAGATGAAGATCCAAAAGGTAAGAAATCCATTGCATTAAAATCAAATGATGATTCGATGATACAGATTCTCAAGAAGATATGGACGATGAGGAGCTTGCTCTCATGATAAGAAGATTCAGAAAACTGAATAGAAAATGAAGAAGGTTCAACTTAAAGAAACAAAGCTTTCAAAGACAAATGACCAAGTCCGTTGATGATGAGGAACCAAACAAAGACATA
Organism: Eucalyptus globulus; assembly: GCA_014182545.1. NCBI lineage: Eukaryota > Viridiplantae > Streptophyta > Magnoliopsida > Myrtales > Myrtaceae > Eucalyptus > Eucalyptus globulus. Next base: position 7,695,098 of record CM024720.1, read on the forward strand.
GTCTGCTTTGAATGTAAGAAAAAGGGACACATCGGACCAACTGCCGTCCTCTTCGAAGAAGAAGAAAGGAAAAGCTGAAAAATTTCGAAAAGCTCTCAAAGCCGAAAACGGAGTGACACGAGTGTGAAGAAAGTGATAATGAATATGCCAATCTATGTCGATGGGACAATCAGACTCAAACAGTGATTTTGAGGCAAGTAATTTTAAAATTCCTATCAAAGTTTCTAAATATATTGACGAACTATGCTTTAGTCTTAAGACTTCTCTCAAAAGAATTTCCGAACTGAAAAAAGAAAACTCAGCTCTAAAACAAAAGAAAAATGTTTTAGCAGAAAGAGTTAAAAATCTAGACTTGTCTGTTTCCAATCTTAAAGAAAATGAAGATAATCTTTTAAAAGAAAATGCCTTTTTAAAAACAGACTTATCAAATATATCAAAGAAATTTTCTATAGGGTCTGAAAAACTTGAGAAAATTCTTTCAAAGCACAAAGACCTTACTTCAATAAGTCTGGTCTAGGTATGACAGAAGAAACAATTCCCTTGATTGATTTTCCTAAAGTAAAAGAAAGAATTAAGAAAAGACTCTCGAATGAGGTTTACAAAAATCACTTCAAGAAAGTTTTTGTTAAATCTGTAGGTAGAATGCTCTAAAATGTTCAAAATGTAACAGTCAGGATCATTTTGAAAAAGAGTGTCCTATGGTTTGGAAACCTGTTAAGAAAATATGGGCTAATACTGCTTATGTTACTAACACCAAAGGACCCAAGAAAGTTTGGGTACCAAAGAAAGCTTGAGACTCTTTTTTAAATGCAGGTCACCGTCAAGAGAAAGGTAAAGTGGTATCTTGACAGTGGATGCTCAAGACACATGATAGGAGACTCAAAATGTTTCATAAAGCTTGCTCAAGTAAATGGTGGAAAAGTTTCATTTGGAGGAAACAACAAATGAAGTATTTGTGGGATTTGGAACTGTGAAAATTGGAAATCTCACAATAAGTAATGTTTCCTTAGTGGAATGACTCAATTACAATCTTCTCAGCATTAGTCAAGCGTGTGATACTGGTTTCAAGATCTTCTTTCAAGAAGGAATATGTTCGGAATCAAAAAGACTCTACTTAGTCTTTCATGGGTCGTAGACATGGAAACATCTATCTTCTCGGATGTGAAACCAAATGAATCGCAATGTTTTATCTCAATTCAAGACGAAGCAAGCTTATGGCACAGAAAGCTTGGTCATGTCAACATGAAGCGATTAGCCAAAATCTCAACAAAACAGCTTGTTCGAGGACTACCCAGTTACCTTATCAAAAGACTGATCCATGTACTCCATGTATTCTGGGAAAACAGGTAAGAAATTCATTTAAGCCAATAAATCATGTCACTACTAATCATGTACTACAGTTGCTACATATGGATCTCTTCGGACCAACCAGAACACAGAGTATTGGAGGTAAGAAATATTGCCTAGTAATTGTGGACGATTACTCCCGTTTTACTTGGGTATATTTCCTTGCAAGTAAGTCTGAAACCTTCTCGTATTTTGAAAAGTTTGCTAAAAAGGTTCAAAATGAAAAGGGATATGTTATCTCTTGTATAAGAACAAATCATGGAGGTGAATTTGAAAATCAAGATTTTACAAAATTTTGTGATGAATCTGGTTTTAATCATGTGTTCTCCTCTCCATATACTCCTTAGCAAAATGGAGTTGTGGAAAGAAAGAACAGATCTCTTCAGGAAATGGCTAGAACTCTTTTTAATAGAAAGCAAGATTTCTTCACGATTTTGGGCTGAAGTTGTTTCAACAGTTTGTTATATCATCAACGTAGTCTTTTAAGACCTATTCTAGAGAAAACCCCTTATGAATTGTTCAAATATAAGAAGCCTATTGTTTCATACTTTCATGTATTTGGTTGCAAATGTTTCATATTGAAAAATGCAAAAGATCGAGTTGGTAAGTTTGAAGAAAGATCAGATGAAGGTATCTTCATTGGATATTCTACATCAAGCAAAGCCTTCGGAGTCTATAACAAGAAGAGCGATCCGTGGAGGAGTCAATGAATGTCAAATTTCAAGACTCAACACAAGATGAATCAAGTCGAGACTCATCAAGAAGAGTCTCGAACCACGGCTCCAGAACCTTCCAAAGCTTACAACTCAAGAAGCATCTCGGACTACTGAAAACCAGTAATCAGGATGTTCATTGAAGATCCAAACAAAGAGAGAGATCATCAACCAGACAAATCAACAAGTAACTGGAAGCATAAGTCCAGTCATCCCAAAGATCTTATAATCGGCAAAATTAATGAAGGAATTCGCACCATATCCAAAAGGCGAGAGGAGTCTAGTGCTGTAGCTCTTGTTTCTGAAATTGAACCAAAAAGCATAGAAGAAGCTTTGTCTGATGAAAGCTGGATTGAAGCTATGTAAGAAGAGCTCAAACAGTTCAACATTAATGATGTCTGGGAATTGACATCCAAACCAAAAGGTAAAACTGTTGTGGAGCTAAATGGGTGTTCGGGAACAAGATGAATGAGAAAGGAAAAAGTCGTACGAAACAAAGCAAGACTCGTGGCCAAGGGATATACGCAAGAAGAAGGAATAGACTATGATGAGACTTACGCTCCAGTAGCAATGTTAGAAGCTATTCGACTATTACTTGCGTTTGCTTGTTATAAGAATTTCAGGTTATTCCAAATGGACGTCAAAAGCGCCTTCCTAAATGGATTTATCCATGAGGAAGTTTATGTGGAACAACCACCTGGGTTTGAAGACCCAAAGAAGCCGGACTCGTCTTGGACCGACAAAGGCTTTGTATGGTTTAAAGCAAGCACCTCGAGCTTGGTACGGCAGATTAAGTAAGTTCTTAATACAAAATGGTTTTGTCAAAGGTAAAGTAGATACGACTTTATTTATCAAAAAGGAAATCAAAAGTTTCTTACTTGTTCAAATATATGTGGATGACATTATTTTCGGATCTTCAAATGAAAATATGTGCAAGAAATTTTCTAAGTCTATGCGGGGATGAATTTGAAATGAGTATGATGGGAGAGTTAACATTCTTTCTTGGTCTTCAAATAAAACAATTGAAGGAATGAACTTTTATTTATCAAGAAAAATATGTTAATGATCTTGTCAAGAGATTTGGACTGAGAAGTGCAAAAAGACCGACATACCGATGTCAAGTTCTTTGAAGATAGACAAAGATGAAGAAGGAAAGAAAGTTGATCAAAAGCTGTACAGCAGCATGATTGGTTCACTTCTTTATCTTACTGCTTCTAGACCTGATATTTTGTTGAGTGTTTGCATCTTGCAAGGTTTCAATCAGATTCTAGAGAATCCCATCTCAGTGCTGCGAAACGCATCATTGAATACGTGGCTTTATCATCAAGCATAGGTCTTTGGTATCCTAAGAAGGAGACTTTAATCTTAAGGATATTCGACGAGATCTGGCCGGTTGCAGAGTTGATAGAAAAAGCACTTCGGGAACTTGCCGTTGCTTGGAAACGGGGCATGTGTCTTGGTTTTCAAGGAAACAAAGCATCGTGTCTCTTTCAACAACGAAGCAGTATGTATCCACAGGGAAGCTGCTGTTCACAAATTCTATGGATAAAACAACAGCTAAGAGACTTTGAAATTGAAGACTCATGCACGGAGATTAATTGCGACAACACCAGCGCTATCAACCTCACCAAAAATCCAATTCTCCACTCAAGAGCAAAGCATATAGAGATTCGACATCACTTTATTAGAGATCATGTTCAAAATGGAGATGTTTCAATTCAATTTGTTGCCTCAAAGAATCAAGCGGCTGATATATTCACAAAGCCTTTGGAGAAAAATCAATTTGAGTCTATACGGTCCAGACTCAACATTTTGAGGTATGAGGATATCAAAGTCTAAAGACTTTCAGACTCAGACTTACAAGACTTTATCTGAAAGACAGTCTTGATACGTCCGTCAGACTATAAGTTTTTCTTCCTTGAATCTCATCTTGAAAAGGTACGATCATCAGACTGTGTTTAAATTGTTGCTATATTTAATTGACGAAAATATTGCATCGCTTCATTTCCAAAGGGAAGTTATTTTTGAAATAGCTATTTTTGCGGATAAAGACAGTTATTTTGAAAAGGCATATTTTTATTTCCTTTGTGACGGTTCGTTTACTCTTCTTTTTAACCGATCGTGCATTGTCGATTCCTCTTCACTTTTCTCTCAAAAACCCTAGAAAGCATCGATCCTCCATTCCCGTTTGTCTTCTTCGCTCAATCCTCAAAAGTGGTCATCTTTCTGGGAAAGTCAAGCAAGGAATCTTCCAAAAACGAGAAAGATGTCATCTTCAAGAAAGTCCTCAAGAATCGCAAGCGGGGGACCACGGCGGATGAGTGAGGGGCCTACGCACTTCGATCTTACTGAAGATGAAGTGACTCCAGAACAGCAAGCGAGCCCACAACATTCTCAACAGCGTCATTCTCCTCCATCTAGTCCTCAAGGAGTTGATCATCAACAATAGGAAGAAATCATCGAGGATGCAGACCCTGTAAGAGTTCAAAAGCCCGCTTATATTTTGAGTTGTATCGTGCCCTAAAAGGAATTCGTACTCCTTTGAAATACATTGATGATTTCCTTAAAGAAAAAGGACATGGGAACGAATATATTTTTCTGAAAAAAAAAATGGAAAGTTTGGGAATTGCTCGAAAATGGGTGGTGAGGAAACCCTTGCAAATATCCCAAGTGATTCTCGTGGATCGGGGCCAAATCTGTGGATGGGAATGATGATGATAAATTATACAGTCAATTTCAACCGAAGATGGGTGTTGCGGTTGAAAATCAAGGAAAAATGGGAGATTTGTTCAGATCAAAGGAGCAAAAGGATCTGTACTCAAAATTGCTGAAGCGTGGGGTAATAAACTCTAGGAGTGTGGATTTTGATTTTCTGGATGCAAAGTGAATGTGAACTTAAGGGAAAAGTTCAGTTATCTTCAACTTGAAAAGTTCTGCTCTGACTCTACAGAGGCATATACTGAATTAACTGCATATTTCTATTCAAATCTAAGCTTTTTGGATGCGAATAGATTCTCTTTCAGCGTAAAAGACCAAGACTATGTTGTGGATATGAACATGCTAGCAGATGTGTTAGAAGTCGAAAGAGGAAGATATCAAACAAACAAAGTTTCCATTGCTCGGGCCACACTTGAACTAGTGAAGGACAGGAGAACAGATGAAAAGATCACCTACTTAAGGATGGGTGCTTTCAACATCTTGCTTCACAAGATTGTGATTAATTGCCTTCGACCGAAATCAACCTCCAAGACTGATGTCTCAAGTTCAGAGGCCAAGCTGATGTATGCCATTCTTTTTGGAAAAAGGTTTTCTCTCCCTCACACTGTGATGTTTCACATGTATAGAGCAATGATGAAGGACAGGAGGTCAACTCCCTTATCCAAGCCTTGTTACGAAGTTATTCGAGACATCGAATATTCAGCCTCCACAAATCCTTTGTGTTCGACCATGTGATCATATGGTGGTAGGTCTGAAAATGGTTACCAAAATGCGTCTGAAAGAACTGAGCAAGGAATTGGAGAAATTCAAGGAGAAGACTCCTGCAAAATCTCATCAAATATCTTCTGCAGCTAAAAGAAAATGGAAGGAGCCCATGGTTGCTCCATCCAAGAAAAGAAGAGCTCTCCTCGTAGAGGATGAAGATGATGAGGAAGACATCACTCTCTCGCATTGTCCTTAAAGAATTTAAGTCGTCTGTTCCACGGCAAGACTCGGAACAAATGACAAAAGAAGCGAGAGGAGAAGGAAGCAGAAGAATTAGAAGCTGAAAAAGAAAAGAGAGGAGGAAAGACCGAGAAGAAGAAAGAAGAGAAGAAGGAGAACATGAAGAACACTCTTCTCCACTGTAGGCATGAAAACGAGGGGAGATCGGGAGAAAGGAGTGAAGTCTTCATGTCTTGATGCAAGTGAAGGAGTCGATCGCTCACCAGCGGACCCCAGGATGTTTATGCATCTCGGTTTCCAGAAGAAGGTCATGAAGTATCATCGCCAAATCTGCAAGATTATGCTGATCTGCCATCTTCGCATTTACTCCATCGATCGAGCCGAAGCAAGTACTCGGGTGATAATGGAGCAGATTTTCGCAGAATCATAGATATTCTCTTGGAGATGCGAGGTCAGATTTATGCCTTGGGATGCGAAGTTCAAAGCTTGAAGAATGAAGGTCAAGCTTCTTCTGTTCATTGAATGATAAAATGCAAGCCCTCTCTATTCGAATCAGTCCAATGCCAAAAGTGAGGAGATTGCACAACTAAAGGAAGACTTTAAGAGGCTGGAAGGCATCGTTCAGTCTATGGAAGATTTCCAGCTTGTCCGCGTTCCCAAGCAATCTTAACTTCATCTCATCCTTTTTAATGATGACAAAAAGGGGGAGAGATGAAAGATTTGATCAAAAACTTTTCATTCATTAAACTTTTTGCTTGTGGGATTGTTTTGAGGTTTATGGTTTGAACCTGTTTGACTTTGTTTTGTGTCTGGATGAGAACTAAACTAGACTTGGACTTGACTGCTTCTATTAACCAATATTGATATATTATGAATGGCTTAATCATATACTGGACTAACTTATTTTCCGTGGTTGCAGATTCTAGCGTTATTCTGTTAGTCATTTATTTCTATAAGATATGCATATGTGTTTGAGGAATGTTTTGCAGGTCAAAGTTATCCAAATCTACAGGAAAGTTTTGTCACCATAAAAAAGGGGGAGATTGTTGGAGAAATATTTTTGAAGTGTTTTGAAGTTGACAAAATGTTTCTATCGGTCTAGTGCGAAGGCTTGCGGACTCGCTATTTAAAGTCGAAGACCTCCGGACAGCCGGACTCAAGACTCAAAGTCTATCCTCATTGAGTCTCTAATCCGTTGAAGAAAGGTTATCAGTAACTGAATGTTTCGTTGAGGATTTGACCTTATCAACTGGAGAAGATCTCGTGGCTGGAGAAGACATAACGGAGTCCTTTGATTGATCGAAGATTGACTCAATAATTGAAGATCCGGTGATTGTCTAAATATTATTGGAAGGTTCTGCTTATGGAAACCGAGATCCTGATTGTATGGGCGAACATGATTGATGGGCTATCAACACGTTCCTTTTATAGCTTGAACAATCTTCCTAATTAATTCCGTCCAACGGGTAGATTGGAGGAATTCCTTTGGTAAGTGCCAACGGGTATGATGGCATAAAGGAGTATATAAGGAAGACTGTCTTAGTTGTTCAAGGTGTGCGCGATAGAAGAATTCCAAAGTCTAAAGCTCCTATTTGTTTAGATAAATCCTTTGAGCCAATACTTGTATACAAAAGAGAGTCTATATTTGTGAGAGACCTTGAGGAGGTGTGGTAGAACATCTACACTGTGGAATCAAGGTAAAGCTGTGCTGTAACTTCTCTTTTGATCATAGTGAAATCCAGCCGGTGGGCTGTCAATGCGGAAGAGTGGATGTAGGCTTGGAATAAGCCGAACCACTATAAATCCTGTGTTCAATTTTCTCTTCCTTACTCTCTCTACCTCAATCGTATTTCATTTTGTTAATTAAGAGAGAATTTACTTTCTATCATATGCTAAGAATCGCTTCCGTATATCGATAAATTGTTTAGACACCTATTCACCCCCCTCTAGGTACTCATACTAGCAATATCAAAGGCTACCTCATCCGTTAAGCTTTAAGCATATAGAAAAATTGCATATAAATGGCTGTTGGAAGCTGGGAGAGATTCAAGGCCTGGAAGTTTCGAAGAACTTGAGGTTCTTATGTGTGGACGATCTTCCATTGCTAGAGAAGTTGCCTGACGTGACAAACGCCAAGGAGCTTGAGAATCTTCAGATATGGCATTGTCCTTGTCTAGTTGAGATTCAAGGTAGGCTAGAATCAGTGATGTCGATTTGTATTATTGGCTGCGGATCTCTGCGAAAGTTTTTTTGATCCTTCAAACTTCAAGAAGCTACAGTGTTTGCGAATAGACAAATGTGAGAAATTGGAGGAGATTCTGAAATCCGATGAGAACAGAGATTTGGAAACAGTGAGAGTAGACATATAAGGAATGCCAATATCCGCGGGCGGGGAATCGGGAGAGGAGATTCTGGCCTGGAGTGGTGAGGAATATTTTCTCGAAATGACGTGTGTAGGTGGGACCCATTCTTAAGAAATTTCAATTCTCTCTCTTATCTTTCTTTTTGCGCTCTCTCTCTCTCGCTCTCTCTCTTCTCACATTCTTTCCTTCTCCATCCTTCGTCTTCCTCCCCTCATCAGCGACGACCCGAGCGAGGGAGGTCGCCCAGACCCAGCAGCGACGGCGACCCCCAGCGGAATCACGAGACGCGATTCAACCTGGCGGAGATCTCCCTCTGCGGACTGCGACCACTTCTTCCTGCCCACCGATCTTTTCCCCACGACGAGGGGTTAATGGATTGTGGTCTTCCTTTTCCATTTTGGTTGCAGCTGACTCAGGCCAACAAGGGTCCTTCCTTCGCTGCATCTTCATTTGGTTTTCTTCGTCTTCACCTGTATACCTTTTCGGTAATTTTCTCTTCGCATTTGCATGAATTGGGTACGCGTGCGAATCTTTGATGCAATCTGTGATGCATTAGGAAAAGATTTGGAACGGATCGAGTAGTTCTTGTTATTTTCAGTCATGACTCGCTCGGCCTTTCGATGAACTCACTCGGGAGCTGACTCGATTGATTTTGTTCCATCTGCATCTAATCTTTAATAGCTGTAGCCTCAACCGAGTCACATTCTATTGAAACACATCGCAACCCCTGTGCGTCAGTTCACTTCTGCACCAATTAGGGGATTGATTTTCTCTCCTTAGGAACTAGCTCAAAACATACATGGGGAATCAGTTGTTCTTCTGAGCTTGTCGAGGTCGAGCTAAAACCAAAATGTTGTCTGGAGGGCATGAAAACTTACTATAATCGATTGGTTCTGCAATTTCTTTCTTTCTTTTTTTTTTTGGTCTGTTGTGGTCCTACTTACTTCTAAAAATTTTAGCGGGTGCTGTTAAGTGCTGTTAGTAATTAATCTCGTCATGGGAGAAATTCATCGAGGATTCAAGATGACTTGGTCCAGAATTCATTCACTGAAATTAATGTTCAATGTGTTGCATTCAGTGTCACGGATTCAATTAGACATCGGCACCATAATCAAAGAATTGTTGTGGATTTCCCATGAAAATTTCCACATTGAGGAAATGAAGAAGTAGGGGCAAAACATCTTGTCTAGCATGAACATAACCCTCCCCAGTTAATGATCATGTGCAATGTGCACAAAGGTCCTTTAGTTTTGATAACTTAAAACTGATTTCTACAGGGGCTTCTGAATGATTAATGACTCCCATTGAACTCCTTCATAAGCTGTGACTCATTTAGAGTCCTCAATCGGCACCTAATTGTAATAGCTTTTGGCCTAACCAAGTTGCATGCTCTCGAAACACGTTGCAACTCCTATGCATCAGTTCACTTCTGCACCAATTAGGGGATCGATTTTTGCCCTTTAGGAACTAGTCCAAACCTTGCAGGTGGAATAGTCTGAGGCGGGGACTTGTTTCTTCTTCTGAGGTTATCAAGGTCTATCTAAAGCCAAAATATTGTCCTCGTAGGCATGAAAACTTACTATAGTCAATTGGTTCAGCAATTTCTCTCTTCTTCTCTTGGTCTGTTGTGGTCCTACTTCTAATATTTTAGCTGGTGTACTTAGTGATTAAATCTCGTCATGGAAGAAATTCATCAAGGATTCAAGATGACTTGCTCCAGATATCATTCATAGAGATTAATGTTCTCGAGGCATTACCCTGAGAATGTGTTGCATCCAGTGTCGCGAATCCTATCAGACATTAGCAACCATATTCACAAAATTGTTGCTGATTTCCCATGAAAATTTCCGCATTGAAGAAATGAAGAAGTAGGGGCACACATTGTGTCTAGCATAAACATAAAATACTCCCTAGGTAATGATCATGTGCAATGGTCACGAAGGTTCTTTAGTTTTGATAACTTAAAATAGATTTCTGTAGGCGCTTCTGAGTGGATTCATTACTGCATTTCTAGTTTCATCATTTGAAATTTTTGGGTGGTATTACCAGCAAAATTGGAATTGTTAGGTAAAAGAAAATGACTGGTTACTTGCTTGGTAGGTAAACAGGTAGTAAATTACCAAAGCTGTCAGAGATTTAGCAATTTCCCACTAGATTGGTAAATTACCAAGTCTTCTGGAAACTTTCCGGTGTCGTAAGTGAACTACTAACACTATCAGAAATTTCCCACTCACGACCTGAGTGACCAGCAGTGACGGACCTGGCCGTCAAGGAAGGCAACAGCGAACCCTAGCTGAATCACGAGACGTGATCCGACCCAGCGGAGATCTCCCTACAGGGACTGCGACCACGTCTTCCTGCCTGCCAATCTGTTCCCACGAGGGGTTAATAGATTCCGGTCTTCCTTTTCCATTTTGGTTGCAGCTGACTGAGACCAAAAAGGCTTCTTCCTTCGCTGCATCTTCATTTGGTTTTCTTCATCTTCACCTGTATTCCTTTTCTGGAATTTTCTCTTCGCATCTGCATGAATTGGGTCCACGTGTGAATCTTTGATACAACTGGTGATGGATTAGGAAAAGAATTGGAATGGATTGAGTTATTTTTATTATTTTCAGTCTTGACTTATCATTCATACGCAATGAAAATGGCCTTTCAGTGAACTCACGTGGGGGCTGACTCGATTGATTTTGTTCCATCTGCATCTGATCTTTAATAGCTTTAGCCTTAACCAAGTCATAATCTATTGAAACGCATTGCAACCCTTGTGCGTCAGTTCAGTTCTGCACCAACTAGGGGATTGATTTTCGCTTCTTAGGAACTAGTTCAAAACATACATGGGGAATCAGTTCTTCTTCTGAGCTTGTCAAGGTCTAGCTAAAACTGAAATATTGTGCTGGAAGGCATGAAACTTACCATAGTCGATTGGTTCTGCAATTTCTTTCTTCTTTTCTTGGTCTGTTCTGGTCCTACTTCTAAAAGTTTTAGCAGGTGCAATTATTAAGTAATCTTGTCGTGGGAGCAATTCATCGAGGATTCAAGATGACTTGCTCCAGAATTTATTTGCAGAGATTAATGTTCAATGTGTTGCATTCAGTGTCGCGAATTCCATTAGACATCAGCAACCATAATCACAGATTGTGGATTTCCCATTGAAAATTTCCACATTGAAGGAAAGAAGAAGTAGGGGCAAAACATCGTGTCTAGCATGAACATAACCCTCCCTAGTTAATGATCATGTGCAAAGGTCACAAAGGTCGTTTAGTTTTCATAACTTCAAATGGATTTCTACAGGGGCTTCTAAATGATTAATGACCGCATTTCAAGTTACCTGCTTGTTACGTAAATCAGTAGTATATTATCAATATTATCATAAATTTATAAAATTTCCAATAAATTGACCAAATCTTCTTATATTCTACCTGTATATTAAATAAATATTGATACTATCAATATAAGGAAGTAGTAAATTATCAAAACCTTTGAAATTTTACCATTGTCGTGAGTGAATGAACAAGACTGTTGGGAATTTATAGATATTCTAGTAATTAAGTAAATTACCAACTCTATGGAAATTCTGCAAGTGTTGTTAGTAATATAACAACATTACGATTAATTTTCCTGAGTATGTTTATAAGACTATTGGAAAAAACGAATATTCTACCGTTTAAGACAGGTCTCTATATGGTTGAAACGATATGAAGTCCAGTGATTCATACATGAAATGATATGACTTGTGTAACATGATGCAAATTAAATAGCCCATATGTGATATTATGAACTTGAGGTTCAAGATTGAGAAAGAAAATGGAATGGGTATGAATGTTAATGAGAATGAGTCTGGGATAACCATTATCTTGTGGCTGTAGTATGACCTCATCTCATGAGTTGGTGATGATGTCTTGTTGAGATGAGTTACGACTGGTGACAAGTAGGGAATAAAATCACTCGTGTATATCGATGAGCAATGGGTATTGTGCACATGAGATTAGTAATTGAGTTATGTGCATTGGAGTGCATCTATTTTATTCATTGCACAAATAATTATAGTCATTTGTATATAATGCAAGAATTGCATACCTTAAGTGAGTATTTGTTTTCCAATTGACAATAATTGTTACTATACTGTTAAGTTCTTGGATTGACTGGTGAGGAGGTGGACCTAGAACTTTCATTTACTGAGATTAGACCTGCCCCTCCAAAATATTGTTCATATTAGTTGGGTTTGGAGTTTAGGGACATTTAGATTAGTGTTGTACATAGGTGGATCTTTTGTACAAGGTTTTGATTATGTAAAGTAACAAAAGAATGTGTGTCATTCGATGTTAAATTACTTACTTATCTGGTATTCAAATTGTATGGAAAATCCAGGTTTTGACAATTTTGAGGATGTTTCTGATTCAATGGGGCTCCAAGTCCTTGGTGGATCAGAAGGTTAGGCAGGCTGGAGTCCTGGTGGTTGGAATGTCATTATTTCACCTCCCCATCTTCAGACATTAGTCTTCTTTCACAGCTCAAGGAACTTGAACTGGTCCACTGCAAGAAGCTGCGATGCCTATTTCGCCTTCCCCAAATTCGTTATACTTAAATATAGAATCATGTAGGAAACATTAATAGACCTTTCAAATTTGAAAGGGCTGTCAGATTTGGAAGTTGCTCATTGCCCTAAAGTGAGTTCAGAGGCCTCCAAGGTTTGGAGAACCTGAGAGCGTTAAAGCTTGAAGGAATTGTTCGAACAAGTTGCCTGACCTAACCAACTGAGAGAAGCTCCAGAAACTTTATCTGCACTGCTGTCCTAAAGTGGTTGAGATCGAAGGCAGGCTAGAATCCCTGATGACAGTCTGGATCGTTTCCTGTAAATCTGTCAGAAAGTTTCCCGATCCATCAAGCCACATGAGGCTGAAATCTTTGCTTATACAAAGTGTGAGAAGCTAGAAGATTCTCTGGGTTGTGATGATCGGTGGAGGACTTTGAAGGCAGAGAGGCAGTCTGATCTTGTGGAATCCGACTTGTCAAGAGTAATTTTTTAGGATATTTTTTCTCTTTTGGACTTTAGTATGGTGGATGGAAGGATGTAGGCGATGGTTGCGCCTTATTCCAGTGGCTGGGCGGCATCTCAGAAGCTCTAAGTACCGCAAGCTCCTTATTATTGTTGTTCTGATATTGTGTAAGAGCGAAGGCTCGAAGATTATTTTTATATTGCTTCTGCTTTACATCTTGTTTTTTATATTGCTTCTGCTTTGCATCTTTTGTTCCTACCATTTTCTCACGTACAGACTGTCAATGGTTTGAAGTCTTCTGCTCTTCCGCAGTTCGTATTCTGTCATGTAGCGGTCGAGAGAGAGTGAAGGAGTATAAAGATTCATCTCAAATTTCCCACCTGTTGGAAGAAGCTTAGAGAGTCCAAAGAACACAAACTTTTGAAGGACCAAGGTGACGGAAAATTCGACAACCAAACTTTGCACTAGATCTTTTTTGGGTCCTTAAAGTTAATCTCGATTGTATCTAAGAACTTCGCCATGTGTACCACCTATCACCCTACATGCCCTCGATGATGTACCTAGCAAAATACCAGAATAATCTTTTTCGAACTGAGCTGATAGAAATTATTGAATCGAAAAGACCACTAAAACATTTGGATGCGAGAGATCGTAGACTATCGTCAATACTTGCAGCTTTGCCATCACTACAGATGGCGTCCTAAACTTCTCCCGTGAGTTGTCCTAAGCTGTTTGATATTCAAGGCAGAGCAGAACAACTGGAGATGTACCATCTTTACTGCCTCGGAAAAGCTACCCAACCTTACCAGCTTCAAGAAGCCAACATGTTTGATCATGAACAATATTGAGAAGCCGAAAGATTGAGCTTGAGATTGAGTAGTGGTGTGGTCGTGCTGAGACCTGAGTACTATTTGAAATTGGTCGTTAACTTCAACTAAAATACATTGATCTGCTTTCGTTACTGTTTGTGATTGCATGATAATTGAATCAGTCATCTTTTCATCTCTCCCTCTCTCTCGATTTCCCTCGCACTTTTTTCCTCTGTTGCCTTTTTCTCTAATCTTCAAAAGTAGCTTCTTTAACAATCAATTTCTATTAATTACTTGTTAATGACGCTTAATGGTGATAATGAGTCACCTTAGTCGCCGCATCGATAAGGCCATGACCTTTTTTTCTTTGCCGGTTAACGGACTAACAAAGGGTAGATTGTACACAAAAGAATAAGTACTGGCGTCTCTTCCATATGCTTTATACTTCACAAAAGAAATTAGGGATATGTACAGTACAAGTCCTAAAACTTGTCAACAAAGTGCAATTGAGTCCTAAAAGTTACAAAAAGTGCAATCAAGTCCTAAAAGTTGTCAACTTGGTTCAATTCAGTCCTTCCGTTAACACCGTTAGTTTATATTAACGGAAATTGCTGATTTGGCTTATTTTAATATTTTCTCTCTCCTATGTGGCAATTAGGGCAAGAAAAATTGTGCACGTAAGCGAAACGGCGTCGTTTTGTGGGTATTGCCATTCTCAAAACGCGGCGTCTCCCCTCCGTTTTTTTTTTTCACGACGTCTCCTCCTCCGTTTCTCCGTTTCTCCGTTTCTTTACGACAACATCTCTTCGATTTTTCCTCTCTCGAATCAACGAACCTAAGCCCTAAATCTCGCAGATCTCTTCCCTCTTCCCCTCTCGAATCAACGCAACCCTAAGCCCGAAATCTCGACGCAGATCTCTTCCCTTCTTCCCGTCTCAAATCAACGCAACCCTAAGCCCTAAATCTCGCGCAGATCACCGGTGCCTCGCGAGTTGCAGTTCTTCCTGAGTGCGTACGCGCGACACTCGTCCCACGAGAGCCTTGGTGGTGGATCGAGCGGCGCCGACGGTGGAGGCGAGTGGATCGGCGGCGCCGACGGTGGAGGCAAGGTGAATTTGTTTGCACCGCTCGCTTACTCTGTGCTTGACAGGCTAAAGTCTCTGGACCGGTTGACTCAGAGGACCCTGATTTCAAATTGAGCAAATATGATTATTTTGGCCACGGTGAGATACTGAGTTTCTTCTCTCATGTGTATTGGGGATTGTGATTACCGAAGCCGAGTCGCGAGGAGGTCGTCCCGGAGGCGAGGGTCGAGGATCGCGATTCCTTGGACGAGGCTAAGCGGAGCTCTCCTAATTATCGAGTGACAGGTAATTTCTGGATGAATCGTGCGTGTGTGTGTGGAGAATGATTGATTGCACTTGCGCGATGCGCGTCCTCCATTTGCGTAAATTCTTTTGCTGCTTCTTGCTGGTGTATCCGCAGGCTAGTTGTGGGACTTTGTGTTGTTATGATACCTCTACAATGGAACAGTAGCTCGTTGATTTTGTTGTTAGATAAATCGATACGTTAATCTCATCGAAGTGTTGTGGTGTTCTTCAATTCTAATATCCATCACTGTATTTGTGATTTGTCCATTAATGTAGCGATAATATAGTGTTTGATCATTTCTTTCAAGACTATGGCTGAAGTTATCTACAACTTCACTAATTATAGAATTTGTTCTAGACAACGACATCTTGAAACTTCAAGTTTATTTTTGGGGAAGGGGGTGATGTGCGTATCTTCATCTCTGCATCTATATTTACTTGATTAGATAGGGACATGAGAATAATGTTTTTCAGACTAAGATAGCAGGGATATGGTATGATGTGGGTTTAAAATGTATTACATATATGTGTCCTCTTGAAACTGGTCAACACTAGCTTTAGAAAGCCAGATTTGGCTTCTGAACTGTCTATTTTGGTTGCGCTAATGACCGTCTTCATTTAATCATTTCAGGGATAACAATAACAGTTCATGCTGCTGATATAATTGCTTTGTCAAAGGTGACGATTGTTTCCTCTTCGTGTTTCTCTTGTAGTTCTATTCCGGTTGCTATAGTTCATGACAATGGTGCTTTGATTTTGAGCGGCAGCTTACCTGCTTAGTGCTACCATAGGAGTACTGTCGTTTGCTCCAACCTAAGTCAATATGGAGATCGGACGGCACAGATGAAACGTGTAGTCTTGTTGAGCGTATACTACACCCGGAACCCAATCTGGTTGGCAACAACTTTGCATTGGACACTCTGACAGAAGGTAAATGCCCTAGCAATTTTTTGTTTATGATGCTTGAGAGATCATAAACGGTAATCAAATCGATTGAAAACGGTTTGCTAATGTGTCCTCAGACTTGGCTTGAATGCCTACCTCACTTTACGAGGATAATCACCCATCCCACCACCTTGCTAGGCATTGTAGATGTTTTATATATCAAATTTGTCCTTTGTCGTAGTAATTCCATTAATTGAGATAACAGATGCATGCTGAATTTACATTAAAACTCACTCTCACGTTTGGTTGCTAATTCTCTGCTTGGAACGAATATAGATCATTTAAACACTGCCTACAAAAGAACTGTCATAGGTATCAACTTTCATATGATTGTCCTTGTTCATATGCCATTGTGGATGTCGATTATTTGAATAAATACGTCTTTGCAGTTTCACCATCATTCAATTCTTGTAATTGATGTTGTGGATAATCAGCAATTCTGCAAAGCTCAGTATTAGTATTCACTAATCAAGCCTTACGGTTCGAGCCATGACTTGGAGAAGCTATCGCCGCTTCAATGATTTAAAAACTTTTAGCATTTAATTAGCAATTGCATCATCCATGAAGGAACCTTAAATCTTTCAATGAAAGTCATAAAAATAAAGGAATTTTCTTGCAATAGAATTATCTGCTTTTGGTTTAGTCATAAGTTCATGCTGCCATCTTGGTCAACTGAATAAAATTTTCTTCTTTTATCTTAGCCTTCTCCTTGGGATTAAAGCTGTCTTCAGCAGAATTTTCCTTGCAATAGGGGGAAAGGAATCTGTAAGTCCATATAACCTTTTTCCCCTTAATACGCTTTCCTTTTGTTGAATGCCTCAACAAGAGGAGGACAGGAGATTGGGTTTACAGTTACCTTACATATTTCGAGGGATCACTTCTCCGGAGGCTCCGAGATTTGGGAAAGTTTTCAGCGGCAGTTCATTGCTCGAGGCATAATTAGTTTAGTTTACTATCACTTTCAACTCCTTTTTGCTGATGCTGGTTTGCTGATGCTTGTATTGGAGGGTTGACTACTCCCAAGGTCATCCATCAACATGGGTATGTTTACCCTACCTATTTCTCTTTACAAGTGAAGTCATTAGTAGTTTTTAGATGAAATTTTACGATTGAAAGTGCTATTTGTTTCTATTCCTTTGTAGGTCCAACGAGCAACAACAAAGTTTATGTCACTGTTTTCTTTGGAGGTAAATTTGAAGTTGGACCGCCCTTAGAATACGTAGATGGAAGGGTCGATGTTGTTGAAGTAGACTTAAGTAAGGGTACATTATCCAACATAATTTCAGCTGTTGAGGTTACTGTGTGGGCGTAAGATAGAAAAGCTCTTTTATAGAGTTCTGGAAGTACTATTCTTGAAGATGGAGTAACTCTTAGGTACTTATGGGATAACTCCGATGTGATAGATCAATTTTATCATCATCTTCACTTTGAAAATATTGAATTGTATGTTGAGCATGTCGATGATGAAGAAACGCTTGATGAGATAGGGGGAGTTGAGATGGAAGCGAAGGTTTGTTTGATGTGAATATAGAAAGTGTTAATGATGTGGCTGATGATGTGTTTGAAAATATAATTGGAAATGCCGATGGTGATGAGAATCAGCTTGAGGGTGAAAGTAGGGATGTGGATGATGAAAATGATGATGCATGTAATTTGGTTGATGTTGAAGAGTCGAGTGACGATGATGATTTTGAATTGGTTAATGCAAGAAGAAATTTAAAGGAATTTTCAGCGAGACATAGACTCAAAATTGGAACTAACATTTAAGAAACTTCTCAATTAGACATTGGCTCTCAAACTCCATTATCAGTTGATCCTCTAATGGTGGATGTGTCTAGGTGTGAAAGCAGTACTATGATTCGAGATGAAGAAGAAAGTCTTCATTGATTTAGATGATGAGAGTGAAAAAGAAGAAAATGATGTTATTTCAATAAGAATGAGTAGGTTTCCATCATATGATCGAAATTGTAAGAATCCAGTATTTTTGTTGGCATGACATTTGAAGATTCAAGTGAGTTCAAAGATGCAATTTTGAGGTACTCGGTGGCTGAGCAAAGAGTAATTAAATACACCAAGAACACCACTGGATTTGTAAGAGCTAGGTGTGCCCAAGCTAATTGTGCTTGGATGATGTATGGTGCTCTCGATAGCCAAACTGGATCATTCCATTTGAAAAGTACATTGATGAGCATATATGTGCTATTACTTTTGAGAATAAGAGAGTTTCTAGTTCTTTTTTAGCTAAACACTTCATGATTCTCATTTCTGCAATGCCTAAAGTTAAAGCACCTTAGTTGAAGATATTGGTTAGAGATCAGTTGGGGGTGAATGTCACTGTGAGCCAATGCAGGAGAACAAAGCTAAAAGTGTTCAAGGAATTACAAAGGGAATTATAAAGAGAGTATGCACCGATGTACGATTACTTGGGAGAGCTTTACATTGCAAGCCGGGCGAGCACATTTATAATGAAAGTTGAAAGACCACTACCAGATTCCTTACCATTATTTGATAGGACTTACATTTGCTTTGATGCCTGTCGGAAAGGATTTTTGGCAGGGTGTCGGAAGATGATTGGATTAGATGGATGTTTTCTTAGGGGATTGATCAAGGGTGAGTTGTTGTGTGCTGTGGGGAGGGATGCTAACAATCAAATGTATCCAG
Source organism: Eucalyptus globulus (assembly GCA_014182545.1). NCBI lineage: Eukaryota > Viridiplantae > Streptophyta > Magnoliopsida > Myrtales > Myrtaceae > Eucalyptus > Eucalyptus globulus. Next base: position 7,713,966 of record CM024720.1, read on the forward strand.
TAGCATGGGCAATCGTAAGAATTGAGAATAAGGACACATGGAGCTGGTTTATCAACTTGTTGAAAGAAGATCTTGACATGGGTAATGGTAATGGATGGGCCTTAATAAGTGACCAACAAAAGGTATGTAATACTACTATCGTTCATCTTGAATTTGTTTGAAACAATGTATATAATGATTTCCAATATTAATGTTTTCTTTTCTTTTCTTTTTATATATTAGGGCCTCATTCCTTCAGTAGTTCAACTTTTGCCAAATGCAGAACATAGAATGTGTGCGCGGCATATATATTCTAATTGGGGTCAAAAATACAAAGGAAAGCAGTTGATGAGACAATTCTGGAAATGTGCTAAGAGTACTAATATGTCAGATTTTGAGGTGCATAAACAAAGATTAAAGGAAATGACTCCACAAGGTCATGATGATCTATTCAGATTGAGCCAAAACTGGTCTAAAGCCTTCTTTGACACCGACATAAAATGTGATGTTGTTGATAATAATCTTAGTGAAGCTTTCAATGGTAGGTGTGTGGAAGCTAGGTGCAAGGCCATTGTGAGTATGCTTGAAGATATTAGAATCATGATTATGAATAGAATGCATAGTCAAAGGGATGCATGTGCTAAGTGGACAAGGAATTATGGTCCAAGGATTGTGCATAAGTTACATCGAATACGGTGGCTAGTAGATATTGCCATTTGATATGGAATGGAGATCAAGGATACAAGATTATGGAAAATGGTGACAAATATGTTGTAGACTTCAATTTGAATACTTGTTCTTGTAGAGCTTGGGAAGTTAGTGGAATCCCATGTTGCCATGCTATATGTGCAATACACCACAAGAAAAATGATCCGGTGACTACCTAGCCGATTGCTATAACAAGAACAAATACTTAAGTGCTTATCAATTCATGATGCCTACTGTGAGAGGACAGAAATTTTGGGGCAAAACTAATAAAGAAGCCCCTCAGCCCCCACCGATCACAAAGATGCCTGGTAGGCCAAAAGGAGTAGAAGAAAGCAACCACTTGAGCTTGTAAAGGGAACAGAATGACTAAAGAGGGTAAGAGAATGACTTGTTCTACTTGCCATGTGGTTGGACATAATTGTAAAGGATGTCCTGAGAAAGGTATTTCTTAACTAATTGATTTTGTTGATTCTAAGCCTGTTGTCTTGTCATGAATGCTTACTATGTGCTTTTTAGGCCCATGCAAATGCACCTGAAGCTCAATCTCAAGCCAATTCCGGTGGATCAAGGCCTAAAAAAGACAAGTATGTTGTGATAGATTCATGCATTATAAGTTATAAATGTGAAGATTTCAATTTACTAATGATGTATATATATGCAGGCTAAAGCTACAGCAACAGCAAGTACAACTCAAGGAGGATCAAAGGCCACATCATTGCTTAGCCGCGAGAAGCTAGTGCACTTGTACAAGATAATAATGGGCAGACAAATTCTTCAGCCAATGCTTTTGCAGAAGCTAGTGCACAAGTAGAAGATACTGCTGCCAATGCTTTTGCAGAAGCTAGTGCACCAATTGAAGATACTTCAGCCAATGCTTTTGCTCAAGTCGATGTGCCAGCAGAAGATACTTGAGTCAATGCTTGTACAAAACTCACTAGACCAGTGCAAGATACTTCAGCCAATGCTAAAGCTCAGTCTTGTGTAAATGAAAGAGGATGTTGGGCTCTTTGCTAATGTAAGTGGATGTAGTGGACAAGCCAATTCTTTTCTTGAAGCTAGTGTTAATCAACGACAAGGATTTTTTTCGTGCTCAAGCCAATGCAATAGCTAGCAGCGGACCTCAAAAAAAATCCCGGTGAGTAATACCTCACCAGCCATGCATTCATGTGTTGTAATTACATTGTCACATTCGATTTTTGTTTTTTTTTTTTTTTTCAGTTTAAAAGACCTGCCATTGAAATGGAAAGCGATACAAGGGCAGTCACAAAGAACAAGAAAAAGAAAATGGTATGTTTACACAACTCCTAAAAACAACCTTCAAATTCTCAATGTGAGTATGTTTTAACACTTTACAATGGGAGCCCGATTGTCTCTTTGAACTAAAAAACATACCCCATTCTTTTTGTAACTGTCTCAGCGATACAAGATTATCGAAACAATCGGACATAGGAGTAGTTTTAGGAGCTTCAATGGAAAAAGCGCATCCCCAAGCTAGTGCACAGCCTCAGTCATCTGAAAGTGCTCTTCAAAAGCATGTTGTTGTGAAGTCAAAGCCACCATTGCAACTCCAAGACAGTTTGCAGCTTCAAGCATTAAGAACTTATCCTCGAAAGCACATCGGTGTAAAGCCAAAGCCACCATCGCACCCCCGGGCAAGTTCTCGGCCTCGGTCCCAAAAACATGTTGCCATAAAGTCGAAGCGAAGCAAAGCCGAAGCCACCATTACAACCGCCAATGAGTTCACGGCCTCGGTCATCTCATACTTCAATTGCTCCCGCAAAGCCTATTTGGAAGTGAGTCACACACACCATATACAATTAAAAGCTCACGACTTATGAATCAAGCGCACGATGAACCTGGTGGACCACCCGAGATAGTTCAACCACCCGAGACAGTAGACTTGGATTGACGTGCTTGCTAAATGTGTCTTGTCTCATGAAAGTTGCAACAAGAAATTCTCCTTTAACATTATCTTGGGTGCTGTTTTTGCTGGCCAATTTCTTATATGGTTTGTGGTTTGTAGTGTTTTGTAGCAATCAATTTTAGTGATTTTGTAATTATCAAAGAACGTGTTGGGACTGTGTTTAATGACTCGTCCCTTTTGCTGTATACATTTGAGAATATCGAATCCATCTGTTTATGATGCTTGGATGCAGTAGTGCAATGTGCAAATTTATCTGCCTAAGAAAAGAGCACCTTTGTTTTGCATCCGTGTATACGAGGCGGCATGCCATGGTACGTGCATGTTCCTTTTCGGTTTCTTTATTTGAATAGGAGTTTTATATCTGTTGAGCACCTCGGTATAGTCTCCATATATATATATATATATATATATATATATATATATATATATTCACAACTTACATAATGTCAAAAATAAGGTAGCATGCCATGGGGGTGGATTCGGATGCTTCCCCATGTTCGGACAATAGGGACGGAGGCCTCGTGGTCCTCGAAAGATCTTTTTGTCGTAGTCGTCGTCGCGCCCCCTTCACCCTCGTGGTCGTCAGGTCTTCTCTGTGCGATTCCACGTGGTACTAAATGGCCCTTCTCCTTCTCCCCACGGGCTCGTGAGTGATGCTAGATGGAGAGACGTGACTCTCTCTCTCTCTCTCTCTCTCTCTCTCTCTCTCTCTCTCTCTCCACAAAGTCCGTCAAATAAATTTCTAATTTCCTATCTCCAGTTGTGACGTGATGGTTTATCAAGGTCCCACTCTCATGCATTACACAGAATTTTACACATTAAGCACATAATACATAATGTATATATATCTGTTCTATCTACACTAGAGTTATTGTGTCCTAAACAGTATGGTTTGGGATCTGTTTTCCCAAATATTGTCTCTCGAGGGTCAGTTGTTATTCTCCGTCAAATTAGTCCTAATTTTTTTTTTTGCATTTGTTGCAAATGAAACAAGTATGAGCAAAGTGAACATTGTTTTATCTGACTTTGAAGCATCAAAGATAGCCATTGGCATGCCGTCGCGTGGGATGGTTAAACTCGATTAAAAGTCCCGCTACTTTCCTCCATGGATAATTTTGTAAATGACTCCAATCATATGATTTAGCCTTTCTGGTCAAGAAATCTTCATTTGTTCGTTGAACTTCAAATGGCAGATTAGAGATTTCCATATCGCCACAAGAGAGGAAGACATTGGGTATTACGCCGGTTGGGTAGGTGAGATTATTCCGTTGCTTATCTCTGTTCATTGCGAGACAACCTGGTTTGATTTTGACTATACTTTTCACTAACAAACTCCTCGAAATCTGGAAGGTTGTTCATTCCTGTTCGGCGAGCCTTGACATCGATTTTCTGGGGAATTGTGGCGGACCGATACATGCTATCCCTTGTTACTGTTCCACGAATTTTGCTACCATTCTGATATATGTATTTCGTGATTCCGTGTGGAGGCTTATGCGAGCGAAATATTCCGTGAGGAGTACCAAGCGCTAGGAGTATCAACCGTAATACGGAACATTTAAAAAATCATCATCAAAATAGCATTCACTGAAAGAACACACGAAATTGTTTACATTTTCACGCAACATGAGTTTCCTAATTTTACAGGGCAAAAAGAGAATCGGGATAAAGTAATTAAATACAAACTTAGAAACAAGGTACTATGGAAGACTTAGAAACTTCTCATTGGCTTTCACATTAAATATAATCCCCATAATGATATAACACATGCATAGAAAAATCCCAATTGATAGAGCATCTTCCCTTTCTTCACTCGTGCAAGCTCTTCCTTTAAAAGTCCATTTTTTTCGCCTTTTCGCCTTCATTTTAGCTATCAATGAGCTTACATAATCGTCGTTGCATCTGGATTGGCTTGACTCCGATAGTGCTTGATTTCTTTCAAGTAGTTCGACTATCATGTCCCTCGCTTGATCCGGTATTTTTTGGTCAACCCACATGAAGAAATTGCAGCAACCTGGACCATCAAACTTAGCACATCCATAGAACCTTCTTCCTGCGTTTTCTTTGTTTTGCAATAAGAAGTGGTGATCGAAGACCACAATAGCAGGTTAACTCTGATTCGACCTCATTAGGAGTTACACCACTTGATTTAGAAGTTGTTGCCCTCATTCTTCTTGTCGCCATATTAAAAAAGCATATCACAGTTGCAAACTAGCAAAACCTACACCATAGGAGAATAAAGGCATGTTAACCTTCAAAACAAACATGTAATGACAACTTATTCACAGATAAAGACCACATGTCTGCTGTCCTACATTTAATCTTAGCATGTGTCGCAAAACTGTACACAGTAGCTAGAGACCTCTAAGACGAATATATGGCCATGCGATATAAATCTTGTTTCCAAGAATAACATGCACATGAAAATAAGTTCATGGAAACTAGAAATCTTATTTCCTTAACATCATCAAGCAACAAAAAGCAAATCAAACAGTGCATTGGATTCCATCACATAAGAATGTGTAAGCAATGGACAATGAGACAAATCATTTGGTATCGTCATTGACAGTGAAAAGGAACTATATCTATAGATTCAACTTAAAGGATTATGGGACAGCAACAAGCATAAAAAAAAAATGGGAAGAACAAGGAAAATGTTATATCCATAGATAATTCAAAAAAGAGGATAATTCTTGACGGAAGCTGGTTGTTGAGGCAATATATCATTAGGCCATCTAATCTTTAACTGATTTACATTAAGTTACAGTTCTTTGAAAACATTCATAGTCATGTGACACCACTAAGTAGGTACTGTGTAACAGTCATATACATTTATCAGCCATGATGATGATTCAGTGAATAAATCTTTTGAACAATGTGATGTAAAAGTTCAATTTAAAAGTGCCTATTTGCACCATAAACGAGTGGAACATTCAAGCGTGAGAAAATCCATGACTAATTTAGCACAAAAATGAGGCTTAAAAAGCGGCCTCTACGCAACTATTTGAAACATACTTCAATGGGTTCAGGTGTAGTATACGCTCAACAAGGACTGCACGTTTCATCTGTGTCGTCCGATCTCCATATTGACTTAGGTTGGAGCAAGCGGCGGTACTCCTATGGTAGCACTAAGCGGGTAAAGCTGCCGCTCAAAATCAAAGCACCATTGTCATGAACTATAGCAACCGGAATAGAACTACAAGAGAAACACGAAGAGGAAACAATCAGTCACCTTTGACAAAGCAATTATATCAGCAGCATGAACTGTTATTGTGTTATCCCTGAAATGATTAAATGAAGACGGTCATTAGCGCAACCAAAATAGACAGTTCAGGGAAGCCAAATCTGGCTTTCTAAAGCTAGTGTTGACCAGTTTCAAGAGGACACATATATGTAATACATTTAAACCCACATCATACCATATCCCTGCTATCTTAGTCTGAAAAAAAAAAACATTATTCTCATGTCCCTATCTAATCAAGTAAATATAGATGCGAGAGATGAAGATACGCACATCACCCCCTTCCCCAAAAATAAACTTGAAGTTTCAAGATGTCGTTGTCTAGAACAAATTCTATAATTAGTGAAGTTGTAGATAACTTCAGCCATAGTCTTGAAAGAAATGATCAAACACTATATTATCGAGTTACATTAATGGACAAATCACAAATACAGTGATGGATATTAGAATTGAAGAACACCACAACACTTGATGAGATTAACGTATCGATTTATCTAACAACAAAATCAGCGAGCTACTTGTTCCATTGTAGAGGTATCATAACAACACAAAGTCCACAACTAGCCCTGCGGATACACCAGCAAGAAGCAGCAAAAGAATTTACGCAAATGGAGGACGCGCATCGCGCAAAAGTGCAATCAATCATTCTCCACACACACACGCACGATTCATCCAGAAATTACCTATCACTCGGTAGTAGGAGAGCTCCGCTTAGCCTCGTCCAAGGAATCGCGATCCTCGACCCTCGCCTCCCGGGACGACCTCCTCGCGGCTCGGCTCGGTAATCACAATCCCAATACACATGAGAGAAGAAACTCAGTATCTCACCGTGGCCAAAATAATCATATTTGCTCAATTTGAAATCAAGGTCCTCTGAGTCAGCCGGTCAGAGACTTTGCTTTGTCAAGCACTGTGAGTAGCGGCGGTGCAAACAAATTCACCTCGCCTCCACCGTCGGCACCGCTCGATCCACTCGCCTCCACCGTCGGCGCCACTCGATCCACCACCAAGGCTCTCGTGGGACGAGTGTCGCGCGTACTCGCACCAGGAAGAACTGCAACTCGCGAGGCACGGTGATGCATCGGATTTAGGGCTTAGGGTTGCGTTGATTCGAGACAGGAAGAAGGGAAGAGATCTGCGTCGAGATTTCGGGCTTAGGGTTGCGTTGATTCGAGAGGGGAAGAGGGAAGAGATCTGCGAGATTTAGGGCTTAGGGTTCGTTGATTCGAGAGGAAAAATCGAAGAGATGTTGTCGTAAAGCAAAACGGAGAAACGGAGAAACGGAGGAGGAGACGTCGTGAAAAAAAAAAACGGAGGGGAGACGTCGTCGTTTTGAGAATGGCAATACCCACAAAACGACGTCGTTTCGCTTACGTGCACAATTTTCTTGCCTAATTGCCACATAGGAGGAGAAAATATTAAAATAAACCAAATCAGCAATTTCCGTTAATATAAACTAACGGTGTTAACGGAAGGACTGGTGAACCAAGTTGACAACTTTTAGGACTTGATTGCACTTTTTGTAACTTTTAGGACTCAATTGCACTTTGTTGACAAGTTTTAGGACTTTTACTGTACATATCCCAAGAAATTAACAGGAGTAGAGTTGGGAGTTTTTATTTATTTTTTATTTTTCATGGTAATTGGCCTAAAATTTGTAACTACTCATGTATGCTAGACTCTGGAGAAGATAATATAGATACTCATGAGAAATTATTTATCATATGATTAGGAAATTTTCATTTAAGATATAATATATTTTTAATCAGTTAGTAACACCTCTTGGTTTATGTCAAATCACTCGAAAAAGTGAGTGTCAATGTGCAAAGGTACTTTTATTAGTAAATTTACCGTGGTGATTAGAAGAAAATAAGTAATCATTAGCACTTACTAATCTTTTTTCCTATGTTTGCATAAGGATAAATACTCTTTAATCTATTAGTCTTCCATC
>CM024720.1:7721865-7826189 GCA_014182545.1 Eucalyptus globulus
GAGATATTAAGGTTTCACCATAGGATTTGAATATTCTTAGAGACAAATGATATGTCATTTTTGTGCATTTCCATTTTGACCATTATGTGACATTTTCAATATGTTGATTGTGGTTTCCTTTTAGTCTAGTTAGGAATAGTAATGTCATTTGTCTTATTTCTTAAGGTTAGATTCTTGTTTTCCTTGCAACTTATTTAACACATCACTGGTTGCTAATTATTAGTTTAATAATTGCACACCCGCATGTTTAGCTCACATATTAATGGATAGATTTAAAATCAATCCAAACCGCCTGACAAATATTCTCTTTAATTAACAATATTAGATACTAAAAGGACACTAGTCAATTAATTAGTATACCCAAGTCCTCAATCTTAGATTCTCTAGTTGCGTAGAAAATGAATAATACTTTTATATCGCATTCGGTTTCTAACCGACCCTAATAGATTACTGGCAATTCCTCATTAGACAATTCTTATAGCGTGAATTTGAATAGCCCAATATTGCATGAGCTATGGGCTTAGGAAAGCTCATGTCTAAAACGAGGGCTGTAGGCTTGCTTTTTAGGCAATATCCCTAAACTCATGCCTTTATCCCTCCGAATGGAAAAGTTAGGTCACAACACCCATATGTTAAGGCTATGTTTGGTAACGCTCCTGCGAATAGGTATTTCTGTTCTTTTGTTCGATAGTAGAAATATAATAGAAACGCGTTTAGTGAATTTTTGTTCTTTGTTCTAGGGAATAGATTTGGAACAAAAACAAGAAAAAAAATCGCTTCTTGTTTTTAGAATAATTCAAAAATCAAGAATCAAGAATTAAGCTTTCTTTTTTGCTATCTCTTCCTCTCTTCTTCCCTTAGCTTGTTGCTGACCTTGGCGTCGGTCGACAATTGGCCAGATAGAGCCAGCGACCTCGCAAGCCACCGGTGAGGCCCCCTCGAGCCGCACGGCCCCGGCAAGCCCCCTCCCCCGAGCCTCGCTAAGGCTAGGCGAGGCTTGACCTTGCTTAGATCAAGTAAGGCCGAGCCTCACTTAGCCACCACGGGCGACGTCAACTTACGAAGCACGACACTCTCTAAGAGCTTTTGTGTCGTGTCTAACACTTCGACACATGTCCAACACTCGAACACTCTTTGACATTCGATCAATACATGTTGGAAAATCTAGCACTTGGTCAACTTTCTTGACACTCTCCAATACTTGAATAGGAATTTTGACATACGAGTTTTAGACACGTGATTCCGATATCGAGGTTAATTTTAAAATTCAATAAATGAGAGGTCAAAATATATAGGTAAAAAAGTAAAACATAATAATAAAAATAATAAATGGAGAAAGAAGAAAAATCTAGTATTCTCTTCTCTTCGACTCCCACTTTCCCTAATACACAATTCACCTCTTAATTTTTTTTTCTCATGTTCCAACATATCTAACATGCGAGTTCAGAATATGGATAGCTTGTTTTTTCTCCAAGTTTTATGAATTATTGAAATGGAGTTGAATTTATCAAATTGAAACAATGAATGAGATTAATAAATGACAGATTAATGTTTTTAGTGTATGTTCATTCTAGGCTTATTATTATTTATTTGTGAATTTGATTCAAATTAATTTGATTGAAATAATCATAAAAATGATAATTTATTATGTACATAAAAATATTACTTAATATACAACGTGTCCCAACGTGTCAGAATTTTTTATTTTTGAGAAATGATGTGTCAACGTGTCGTGTCACCTGTCGTGTGTTAGTGTCAGTGTTATTTAGATGTCAGTGTCGGTGTTATTTAGATGTCAACCTCGCAATGGCTGGGCGAGGCTGAGCCTTGCCTGGCCACGGTAAGGCTTGACCTCGCCTGTCACAATAAGGATCGGGTGACCATGCTGATGGCTAGCGAGACTCCCCTAAGGTCGGCAATCGGTTGGAGGAAAGAGAAAAAAAGAAAAATGTAATAAAATTATTAATAAATTTTTAAAAAAATCTAAGGGCGAAATCAACCTTGTGGTGGCTAGGCGAGGTTGAGCCTTGCGGCCACGGCAAGGCTCAACCTCGCCTGTCACGATGAGGCTCAGGGGTGACCTTGCTGGTGGCTAGCCATGCACCCTTGAGGTCGGGAATTGACTAGAGGAAGGAGAAGAAAAAAAAAAAAACAATAAAATTATTAATAAATTAAAAGAAATTTTAAGTCATAAAAATATATGGGGTGATAATAAATGCATTTCTTGTTCAGGAACATAAATTTTGCATAATTACCAAACACGTTCAAATGCTCGAAACTATTCCTAGGAACAGAAACATAAAAAATGTTTTTGAAAAAATTGCTTCCAAGAGTAGAAACGTTACCAAACGCACCATAAATATTTTTTCATTCCATCCATTTCCTAAATCAACAAAAAATTCTATCCTTTGATTTCTTTTTCACTTTTTTATTTTTATTTTATTTTGTTCAGTTAAGTGTGTTTTAGCTTATGGTCTCTATAATAGTAAAAGTAAACTTCATGTAGAGTTTTGTCGGTTGATGTCCTTGCTGTGTTAATTTCCTAATTTATAGACTTAGCTAAACTTAATTAATAGTATATGAAACACAAAAGCTTGAAAATTTTATAAATATTTTGATAGTTTCACTTTAGTGTGTTTTAACTTATGGTCTTTATAATAGTAAAAGTAGAACCTTAGTTAGTGTTGTGTCAGGTTGATGTTCTTGCTATTTTATTCTCCTAATTTATAGATTTAGCTAAATTTAATCAACAATACATGAAACACGAAAGTTTAAAATTTTTATCTATCTAAGCATGTGTATCGATAGATATGTTATACACTTATTTTTAAAGCAAAAGGAATAATAACTCGATATAACTCTAAATGAGGTTTAAATTTCCCTACTATAGATATCATAATTTAAAATATACTTAATTGAAACTTTCGTAACATTTATAAATACAAAAATGTGAAAAGATAATAAAAACATAACATATTTGTTGTTGATTTAGGATATGAATTGAAATGAAAAAAATTCTAAAATCTAGGTAAAAGTATAATTATGTAAACTCGTTAATATATCAAATGACCAATTACACTTTGTTGAGGGACTAAACTGAATCGGTTGAAAGTTTAGAGATTAGATTGAATATTTAAGATTAATTCAATGAGCACATTTTAAACGAATTAAAAATAGAAGAATGATATCTTACATTATATTAAAGTTAAAGATTATTGGAGTCTGATACACAATCCAATCGGTAGGAGGAAACACTGACGCGACTGAGCCGGCTTTTCCTAAGTTACCAATTTGCCCTCATCGAGCCAAGATAGTACAGAGTTCAGCAGAGGGGGTGCAGCCAGCTTTAATTATCTTAAGTTTCCGTCGTTAACATTAGTTTTGTCGGTAAATATAATCTATATTTTGACATAATCAAATTATTATCATCACTTTTCTGAAAAAAAAAAAATATTGATTTTAATTGGACGTTACAGAAAAAAATAAAAAAAACTATTGATTATTTATAATATGAAATTGTGGTGACATAATACAAAACTGTATTGCATTTATAGAAGAAGGTCCTTTCGTATTGCAGAAATTTTGATTTTGCGAGAAATGTGATAGAAAGCACTTTCAAGGAAAATGATTCAATTTTCATGTGATGATTTTAGAAAATGAGCTTTTTCCGTATTTGTTAATTTTTTTGACAAACAAACTGGCTTTGAGTGTAAAAAATCCTAAGTCTGTTTCGGTTTAGTAAGGAACCTAGCTCAGTTTTTCATTGAATGGATGTAGGGGACAAGGTAGCTGCACATCGTACCTTAGCAGATGGAATTGGAAATCGAGCGGTCGGACTAAGGATTGAAGTCCTAAACGGCAAGAAAATTTTATTCGGTAAATTTATTTTTCATCTTGAAAGTATCTTCTCAAGTATATATCTTCTCAACTATATGCTGAATGAATACAACGGATTCTCTTGAAGACCATAAATTCACATGATTTGGACAATATACATTAAGTTGAGAAAAGAAGTAAGAATAGTAGAATGGTGTGGACAGAGAGAGTTTTTATTGACAGAGTATTTATAAGATAACTAATTGAGGATATTTGAGGAAGAAAAAGAGAACTGTGATTCTTCAAAAGTAGGAGGCCCTCATCATTTTACATAATAATAAATAGATTATTGTTATGTTATTACTACTACTGCTAGTACACTTGTTTATTTACTTCTTCTCAATCAAAACTTGAATCCTTTCTCTTTAGTAGTCAAAATATAAAACTGGACTCTCTGTTACTGCGTCCATTTCATCCCGGTGGTGAAGGACTCTAGCTTCTTCGTTCTTGTTAATAGACTCTATCATGGTGCCTTTATGATCTTCTAACAATCCTTTTCTTTTCCTTTCACAACAGCTGATTCTCTAGGCTCGATCAACATGTCAACGCCACTGGCCTACCCGGCAGAGCCTTTCTGCACACATCGCTTGGTGGTTACGCAGGAGAGGCGCCAGCTCAGGGTTATAATCATCGAGGTGCTGCTCGTCCTCCTAGCTTGCTGTCTAACCTTTTTGGGTGTCTTCGGGGGGTTCAGGCGATGTTCCACAAACCGCACATTCACACTGTTCGGGTTTGCATCCTATACCATTTCATTCACTGCAGTCGCGCACTCTGGGCCTCATCCAAAATGCTACGTTTTGCAATGAGTTATTCCCCCTGGGGGCAGTTTTCTCGGTGGTGGTTCTTGGAAGCACTGATTCCTACACGGTACACAGTCTCGAGGACGTTGAACGATTGAAGTCGTTTAATATCGAGACGATCGGTAAATGTTTTACGATAGGGTGGGTCATTGGTACCTACATGCTCACATTGAACCTAATGTGGGTCACAGTATATCTTTTAGTTTTGGTGTTCGCGAAGGTTGACGATAGAGTCCGAGCTTTGAGCTCAGCAAGCAAGGATGTGATGCAGAAGAACTATATTTGTTTAGCTGACTATATGAAAACCGAGCACCGATGCAGCGATTCAAACCAAGTCGATCCATCTTGCCTCCAAGGGTACAAGTACTTGGTGAGCGAGACAAAAGAGACAAGGGCCCACTTGTGGTTCTCACCAGCGTTTCGGGGGCGACGGCCCTGGTGGATGGTGGGAAAAGGGCCAGAGTATCGAATATCATTACGTATGACGGATGACGTTATCACCCTTGAAAAGGTTTAGAATTGCAAAGGGGGACTTTTAAGCGCAAGAGGAGGAGACCCACATGGCAAACTCAAGGATCTTTGCCTCTCTTTTTCCCTATTCAAGCTTATCTGTTTGAGATTTGCTGGCTATTTGTTGCCCCGAGAAGCTCACGACAAGTTATGGTCCCCGATTCAACATAGCCTACTTTATGAAGCGAATGGCTACAAACGAGTTTTCAGAGTCATTGATAGAACTTGCATTTCTTTTCGATCTATTCTACACCAACTTCTCCGTTACTCCCAGTCCCCGTCGTATAATATTGGAAGTACTGCAACTGGTCACTTTGCTTGCTTCTCTCTGGCTATAATATCAAGTTATCAAAAATCTCCAAATGGAAGCACATGGTCCACTGCTGATGCTTTGGTAACCTTTTTAATGACGATTGTGATCCTTGCTACCGAGATTGTCCAATTTGGCCTCAGGGTTTTCTCGGAATGCGCCAAGATATCATATATATGTATGTATGTTCGAAATGAGTGTTGTCAAAGAAACAGAATCGTGGAGAAGGTGATCGAGATAATGTGTGGAATTAAGTTGTGGAAACCATGGGGAGCACAACTTCAGCAATACTCACTTCTGGAAAAGTGCAGCTATCGTCCACCAAAGTTGATATATAATAGCAAGACTGCAGGCTATTTTGATCAGAAAAGGGATGGTCAGCAGGAGACTACTCCCACCAAATTGTCCAGAGAGGTAATGAAGGCAATCGCGCAGTCTCTGGTGAACGATGGCACCTGCAAGTTGGAGAATGGGAGAGCTTCTTTAAGGCTCAAGAATGCGTTTGATCAGCTCTTATGGGCATGCAATCTCAAGTCAACTACTCATGTTATAATGGTCTGGCACATAGCAACCTGTATCTACAAGCACGAGCAAGGGGGGGAGTACCTGTTCCTCTTGTTTCACAAGGACAGAGAGAACTTCAATACAGCAACTATGCTATCGAATCTTGCTTATTTGGTTGCTTTTGCCCCAAGACCACTACTCGATCATCCTTACAGATCTGAATACATATTTGGTCATGTAGTGAAAGAAGATGGGGAGTTATATGAGGGAAGCTCGATTTTGATGGATGAGAGGATTCAAAAACTAAAGGTACTTGACAATGAAAAATGCCGCAAAACAACTGTGGGTCGAGGCGCTCGGCTAGGAAGGCAACTTTTGATTGAAGCAACATATACGGAGCATATTTGGATGATCTTGGCCGACTTCTGGGCAGAAATGATGTTGTATGTGGCTCCTTCAAATGATGCGCGGGCTCATGCCATGTACCTCTCCACAGGGGGTGAGTTTGTGACTCGTGCGAATTTTGCTTTCTCATCAACATGATGATCCGGAGAGGTACTGAACTCGGTCTTACATTGGATATTATGCCTAATCTGCTATTTTCAGTATCTGTATAAGTCTGTGCATGTATAGCAGTCTCTCTAAACTTGTATCGATCCCTAGTTAAGACACTTGAAAAGGTCTTTGTTGTATGACTATGATGCAAGATCTTCCTTCCAGTGGTGTAATTTCTGGGGTTGATCCATGGAAAACTCGGGCTTTAGTCGTCATGTACTGCTTTTCTTTTTCTCTTCTTGGCGTATCGCTAGAATGTGCCTCTTTGCATGGGACATATTTTATTTCTTGACAGACAGGGTCTGTACCATTTGGTTAACGGCATCATATGTCGAGGCAGAGTTCTATCTATCTATGCCTAGAAAAATGCATATCAAAACTTGGAATGTCGCAATGGAATTTGTACAACTCTCTTGGTCATTGATAATGGTCATTATCTTGCTCGTAATCTCCAAGTCAATCTCCGCCATGACAACCATCATGTCTGTAGTATGTATGACAACCTCCATACTAATCACGAATGTAGTACTCATCACGGCCGCCACAGCCTCTGCGAACTCTTTGCTCACCGTGATCACCATGGAAATCTCTCCGAGTAGGCTTGATGTCGGATGTTCCTAACCGCTGGGGCAGGTTTATCAAACGGTTGGCCTTGGGCTCGGCTCCCAACCAATGCCACTTTGTCACCCTGATCGGATTGTCTCTGTAGGTGAAAAGCCTTTGATCGGATAGTCATTACATCCGACCATTGTTTTATAACCTCCTGAGACGTCCCTTGATGAGCCATATCTTTCAATATTGAGAAATGATTGGATAAGGGTCTTTAATTTATTGTGACAATAACAGTTTATTTTAAATTATCAAAAACCAAATAATAAATAATTATAAATTATTGTAAGTCTTTTTTTTTTCAAGAATTTATGAATCACAATAAATTATTATCCTCACAGTAATCCAAAGATTATTACGTTAACAAAGCATTTCAATAGTTTTTAGTTTTAGGCTCTGATTCTCTGTTGAGACACTGCTTGATGAGCCACATCTTTCAATATTTACACACCTTTAAGATGTTCCTTGTGACTGTGAACACATGTTAGTTGTTAGTTGGGTTAGTTCGCTCATGTGGAAAGCGTGAGTTCAAAAAAACGGCTTGAGCCCATATAATAAGTTATATGAGAAAATAGAGTTTCTCACTATCTATATGAGGTAGAAAAGAGAAAGAAAAGTAACAAGTAAAGAGAAAAATAGAAAGCGAGAAAATCGAGGTTTGGGGCAATATCTAATTTACATCAAGTTAGCGTCGGAGGTCGATTTGTGGTCCGATTGAGCTGAAATTTTGTCAGCATGTTCGTGGCGCAATTTAATCGAATCTGAACGGTTTGATTTTCGTTTGAAGCTCCATACATCAAGTATTTCGTGGATTGATCAAAACCTACGTTTTTGGTAAGATTTATCCTTGATCTCTTGTGAAGTTCATGTGTATTGCCAATAATTATGTTCTTGAGGTGTTTGCTGCTATGTACCTCTAATATTTGTTAGAGAAGAACAATTTTATTGATAGTGAAGATTTTCAGGTGGACTCCGGTCCCGTAGTTTTTTATCTCCTCACATCGAGGAGGTTTTCCACGTAAAAAAACCGTCTTGTGTTCGAGTGCTTGATATTTATTTTACTCTACTATATCGATTCCTATTAGGTTTACACAAGAGATGAGATTATTTTATTCCGCTGCGTTGATTCGATATTGTTCGAATTATTACCGTTCTCCCATCAGAGTGGTATCAAAGCAACAGGTTATTGCTTGATTTTTCTCCCTTGTGTTAAACAATGGAAACGAATACGAGTAGAATGGTTACACTGAATGGTTTGAATTATCATATCTGGAAAGGGAAGATGGAAGATCTTTGATATGTGAAAGATTTTTATTTGCCTGTATTTGCTGAGGAGAAACCAGAGAATAAAACTGACGCTGAATGATCTATATTTCATCGTCAAGTGTGTGGTTATATCAGGCAGTGGGTAGATGATAATGTTTTAAACCATATTATTGAGGAAACACATGCACGCAGTTTATGAGATAAGCTCGAACAGTTATATGCTCGAAAGACTGGGAATAATAAGTTATTTTTTATAAAACAGATGATGGCTCTGAGATATCATGATGGTACTCGTTTGACTGATAATTTAAATTCTTTTCAAGGAATTATAAATCAGTTGGCTGCAATGGGAATCAAGTTTGATGATGAGATACAAGCACTATGGTTGCTTGGTACTTTGCCGGACTCATGGGAGACGTTCCGAACATCTTTGTCTAATTCTGCCCCGGATGGTACAATTACCATGGATTTAGTCAAGAGTAGTATTTTGAATGAAGAGATGAGAAGGAAGACACATGGATCGTCCTCTTCACATTCCGATGCCTTGGTTGTTGAGAAAAGGGGGAGAAGTAAGTCTCGAGGTCCAAGAAATAGAGATAAAAGTCAAGACAAAAGTAGAGGTAAGTATAATAAATTTGCTAATGTTGAGTGCCATTATTGTCATCAGAAGGGACATATTTAGAGGTTTTGTCGCCAGTTAAAAAGGGAGAAACAAAAGGAGAAAGGTAAAGAGAAGAAAAGTGATGATGACAGTGATGACAATCGTGTCGCTGCACTTAAAGAAGACTTTCTCACTATTTTTGATGGTGATGTGGTGAATTTTGTTTCTCATGAGACCAATTGGGTAATTAATAGTGGTGCATCCATTCATGCTACATCTCGTAGGGATTTCTTTACATCATACAGGTCAGGTGACTTCAGATCTGTGAAGATGGGAAATAATGGATTAGCTCAAACTGTAGGCATCGGTGATGTGTGCCTAGAAACCAGCAATGGCACAAGGTTAGTATTGAATAATGTTAAACATATACCTGATATCCACTTGAATTTGATTTCTACAGGCAAGTTGGATGATGAGGGATATTGCAGCACCTTCAGTAATGGTCAATGGAAACTTACCAAAGGTTCTCTTGTTGTGGCTAGAGGTGAAAAATATTCTTCGTTATACATTATGCAGGCAAAGTTGTCTAGAGACAAAATTAATGCAGTAGATAGCGAAGATGCAGCTAAGTTATGGCATAAAAGGCTCATTCACATCAGTGAGAAGGGTTTGTCAATATTGGCCAAGAAGAAGCTCCTTTCAGGATTGAAAAGTTCAGCACTAAAGAAGTGTGCTCATTGTTTAGCAGGAAAACAGAATAGAGTTGCATTTAAAAGCTTCCCTCCTTCAAGAAAGTCAGGTATACCGGATTTAGTGCATTCTGATGTTTGCGGTCCTATGAAAACAAAATCACTTGGTGACTCTCTTTTTTTTGTTACTTTTATAGATGATTTTTCAAAGAAAATTTGGATTTATATCTTGAAAACTAAAAATCAAGTGTTAGATGCTTTTAAGAAATTTCAGGCTTCAGTTGAGAGACAGACTGGAAAGAAATTGAAATGCATCAGAACTGATAATAAGGGAGAGTATATTGGACCTTTTGATGAATACTGCAGACAACAAGGTATTTGACATCAAAAGACACCTCCCAAGACGCCTCAGTTAAATGGCTTAGCTGAGAGAATGAACAGAACACTGGTTGAAAGGGTAAGATGCTTACTTTCACAGTCAAAGCTACTTGGATCCTTTTGGGGTGAGGCTTTAAGTACAGTTGTGTATGTATTAAATCTTACTCCATGCATTCCTTTACAGTTTGATATTCCTAATAGAGTTTGGACAGGCAAAGAAGTTTCTTATGATTATTTGCGTGTCTTTGGGTGCAAAGCATTTGTGCATATTCCCAAAGATGAGAGGTCTAAACTTGATGTGAAAACACAACAGTGCATATTTATTGGTTATGGACAGGATATGCTTGGCTACAAATTTTATGATCTGCTTGAAAAGAAAATTGTAAGAAGCAGAGACGTTGTGTTTATAGAAGATCAAACAATAGATGATATTGAGAAATTAGTGATGATTTTAGCACCATAGGTTAGTGATAATCTAGTTAATTTAGATCCAGTTCCTCTTACAAATATTCCTACATAGGTTGATGAAGAGCAGCAGGAAGTCAATGTTCCAAATAACGCACATGTTCCTGAACATGTTGAAATAGATAATGCTATTCCTGAATCAGAGGCTCAATTAGATGTTCCACTGGATGTTCCGGTCCGAAGATCCGTTAGAGACCGATGACCTTCCACCAGGTATTCTGAAAATGAGTATGTATTATTGACTGATGCAGGTGAACCAGAGTGCTATGCAGAAGCAATAGAAGATGAGTACAAAAGCAATTGGTTTGATGCTATGCAAGATGAGATGCAGTCACTTTATGATAATCATACTTTTGAGTTGGTGAAGTTACCTAAAGGTAAAAGAGATTTGAAGAACAAGTGGGTATATAGGTTGAAGCAAGATGAACATATCTTGCACAACCACGGTACAAAGCTAGATTGGTTGTTAAGGGATTCAGTCGAGAAAGGGTATTTATTTTGATGATATATTTTCTCCGGTAGTGAAAATGTCTTCTATCCGTGTGGTACTAGGCTTGGCAGCTAGCCTAGATTTAGAAATTGAGTAAATGGATGTTAAAACGGCCTTCCTACATGGTGACTTGGAGGAAGAGATATACATGGAATAAACTGAGGGTTTCAAAGTGAAAGGGAAAGAGGATTATGTGTGCAAATTGAAGAAAAGTCTCTATGGCCTAAAACAAGCACCGAGACAATGGTATAAGAAATTTGCGTCAGTTATGACAGAACAGGGCTGTAAGAAGACTTCCTCGGATAACTGTGTGTTTGTCCAAAAATTTTCTGATGATGACTTTATTATTCTCTTGCTTTATGTTGATGATATGCTGATTGTTGGCAGGAATGCTTCAAGAATTGAGTTATTGAATAAATAGTTGAGCAAGTCTTTTTCCATGAAAGACTTGGGCTCGGCGAAGCAGATTCTTGGCATTGAAATTACCCGAGACAGAGATGCTAAGAAGTTATTTTGTCGCAAGAGAAATATTTCGAGAAGATTCTTCAGAAATTTTACATGGACAAGGCTAAAGTGGTTAGTACTCCTCTTGCTGCCTACTTTAAGTTAAATATGATGCAAAGTCCTACGACTGATAAAGAGAAGAAAGATATGGAAAGTATTCCATATGCTTCAGCTGTAGGAAGCTTAATGTATGCGGTGGTATGTACACGCCCAGACTTGGCGTATGTAGTTGGCGTTGTTAGTCGCTATTTGTCAAATCCAGGTAGAGAGCACTGGAATGCAATGAAGTGGATTATAAGGTATCTTTGAGGAACTTCAAATTTGAAACTCAGTTTCGGGACCGAGAAACTTGAGTTAGTTGGATACACAGATTCCGACTTGGCAGGAGATATTGATACTCGTAAATCTACTTCTGGTTATTTGATTTCTTTTGCTGGTGGAGCTGTGTCATGGAAGTCAAGATTGCAGAAGTGTAGTGCACTTTCTACAACCGAAGCTGAATTTATTGCAGTGACTGAAGCTAGTAAAGAAATGCTATGGATGAAGAAGTTCTTAGAAGAACTTAGGTTCAAGCAAAAGAGGTATGTGCTATTTTGTGATAATCAAAGCGCAATTCATCTTGGTAAGAATTCATCTTTTTATTTTAGATCAAAACATATTGATGTTAGATATCATTGGATAATGGATGTTCTAGATGAAAAGTTGTTGGAACTTGAGAAAATTCATATAGATCATAATGGCTCCGATATGATGACGAAGACTTTACCAAGAGAGAAGCTTGAACATTGCCGTTTGATAGCAGGGATGGTGAATCCCTCCAAATTGTCGTGAGGGGGAGATTTGTTAGCTGGGTTCACTCCTATGTGGAGGAAGCCTAATGAGTTGCAAGCCCAAAAAGGGCTTGAGCCCATATAATAAGTTATATGAGGAAATAGGGTTTCTCACTATCTATATAAAGAGGTAGCAGCAGAAAAGGAAATAGTAACAAGAGAAAAAGAGAAAGTAGAAAATCTGGGGTTTGGGGCAATATCTGATTTACATCAAGCTGGCATCGGAGGTCAATTCGTGGTCCGATTGAGCTGAAATTTTGTCAGCATGTTCGTGGCGCAATTTAAATGACTGAACGGTTTGATTTTCATTTGAAGCTCCATACATCAGGTTTTTCATGGATTGATCAAAACTTGCGTTTTTGTCAGATTTATCCTTGATCTCTTGTGAAGTTCATGTGTATTGCTAAGAATTATGTTCTTGAGGTGTTTGCTGCTATGTACCTCTAGTATTTACTAGAGAAGAACAATTTTATTGATAGTGAAAATTTTCAGGTGGACTCCGATCCTGTGGTTTTTATCTCCTCACATCGATGAGGTTTTCCACGTAAAAAAATCATCTTGTGTTCGCGTGCTTGGTATTTATTTTATTCTACTATATCAATTCCTATTAGGTTTACACAAGATGGGAGATTATTTTATTCCGCTGCGTTGATTCGATATTGTTCGAATTATTACCGTTGTCCCATCACACACGCCTGAAGGTCGCATATAGAAGTGCTATAGGGATAATCTCTCAATATTTCATTAATTAAAAGGATAAGTTATTTCTATATGAATTGAGAAGCAATATTTATAATTAAAAACCTAAAGAGAAGAATTCAAACTGTAGGGAAAAAAAACTTAGAGATCTAAATTAGAAAAATCTAAAAATATTATTTATAGTCTAATCTAATTTGCTAGCTACTAAAACGTTAAATCACAATATCGAATAATATATAATAATCACTCAAATGCAGCAAATAAAGATAAAAGCATCGAATTCTAAGAATCTAAATTGATTAACTAAAAGATGTAAATCCAACCATGATATGGCCCTACATAAAAAAGATTGAAGTTACAAATGAATTGCAAATATACCAGAATTACTTTATAAAATTAAATATTAAATTCTGTGTCAACATATTACTGCTGAGTGTTAATGACTTGGTTATAATATCATTTAAATATCAATGTCGGAGATTACATTTAATAGGAAAATAACCAAAAAAAAAGTTATAAATCTATTGTAATTTTGCCAATGTAGTCCACCCGGTCAATTTAGGCCAAAAATTACTAATATAGATGTTGGTCATCTTACGTAGCATGACCAATGCTAACATGGATATATTTTAGTAATATTTAATATTTTTGGATTTTTTTATTTCTTTATTTCTTTTCTTTTCTTTTTGTTTTCCTCCCCTTCTTCCTCTGGCGGTCACGAGAGGTCCAACGACGGCTAGAGGCTTTTGGCGAGGCTTGCCTCCGTTGGCCCAACATGGGCGAGCCTTCACCACAAGCGCTAAATCTCCTTCTCTATTAGAGATGTGTATGATTTTTAAGTAGAACATAGAATTAGGGAACAATTTTTTGTGTTTTTTTTTTGTCTGTCTTTGTGCAATCCAGGGTATTCAAGATAGGTTCCAGATTTCAAAAATTAAGAAACTTATTTCGACAAATAACTTCTAGGTTCTAGGTACGTGGAACCTACAATAAGTTTTTGTGTCTTTTTTGTCTATATCTTCACACAATCTTGCGGTATTCCATTACATTTGATGATGTGTGTATAATTTGGAACTACTAATAAGAGCTTATGTTTAATGACTAAAACTTTTACTTTGTTAATGTTTAATATTATTTGTATGTCTAAATATAAATTGTGGTCAATGAATTATAACAGTAAGTGGTAGTAATTAATAGTGGTGATTTACTGCAATCATTCATTTAAGAATACAAGTGGATGTTTTCTTTGTGGGGACCAATCGATCTTTTCATTTCCATCACAAAATTAGGTATCGAATACATTTAGTATGCCACGGATGAACAAGCATGTGGCCATATAATCTTAATCCGTATGCACTATCGTTTTTTAAGCTTGATTGTTAGCTAAACTAAAGTCCATACTCGTTTTATGATTTGTGGATGGCTCGGGCCGAACTTTCATCACGAACTTCACGCCCTTGTCCATAATCCCCACACTAACTCGATAAGCCAATATGTGGAGTCATCCATTCTTCAAAGGCAACAATATAAGGATAAAAAATTCTAAAAATGATTCCTAGGATGGGTCGAGTCTGGATTAAGAAATTTGCATTGTAACTAAATGGGTTAAAACATGTTAAATGGATCAATTTCGGTCGAACCATTTATAACCCAACCCATTTAGCTGAAGGATTAGTTTGCAAAATTCAAAATAATAAAAAAATAGTAAGCTTTTGATGAGTTGTTTGCACGCCAAATTTGGCACCATTTAGTGGTTGTTTGATATTTTTCTGGAATTTTAAAAGAATTGGGTTGAAACAAAATAAAACCGGGCTGATGCTTCTTGGGCCACTTGATCTACGGTGGGACTGCCAGACTCTTTTGGGCTTAATGAAAAGAGTGACCATTGCTTATTGCTCCCGAGATTGAAATCGGGTCGTAGATTGGGTGGCGAAGGCCCATCAACCGACACTTGTCTCAAATTGGCTAACCCCCCCTTTTTTCCATTGCAGTAATGAAAGAATTCATTATCGACCAAAAACAAAATGGGGCATAATTGGATCCCCCCTCGGTTTTTGTTATGTTATGATGTTGGACTATCTTATGAACCTTTCCCATCGTAGTAATGAAAGAATTCATTATCAACCATAAACAAAATCGGGCATAATTGGATATTCTATATCAAGTGAGCCATAATTAGAAAAAGTGAACTTTGTAGAAGTTGTAGAGGACATCCTAACTTTTAATTGAGAACTAAAATCACTCAATTCGGAATTGATGAAGGCCTTTAATTGGATTAAAGGCTAAATGGTCAGAAATAGAGATAAAAGTGAGAAGTTGACATTTTGGCTATCTAGTTGATTTTGTGATTTTTAAGGTTAATTAGACTCAATGCATGCCTAACTGACCTTGTGCGTGATCGAATTGATGTATGATGTAATCAATTTCAATTCGTTATGCACGGTACCATCGATGGGTATAGGGTAGTTAGGATTAGGTAATTATATCTTAATTAGGTGTTAAGTGATCTAGCCCATCATTGAGGATATTGCAAGTGGGGGTTAGTAATCACTTGACATTAATTAATTAATCCCTAGTTGATGACAAGGTGGATGGGTAATTGAATTGCATATCGACATGCAAATCCCGAACTGATTGAGCAATTGGATGAATTTTCTAATTGGTGAATTGAATGATTGCATGTATGAATGGACGGAATGTCGATGAAGACCAAAGGTTGGCGGCGGAGAATCCTTGGAAGTGGCTGTCCATGGCAGCTTAGGCTTAGAATAATTAGTCTATAGTTTCTGTCGGATCACTTAAGTGCAAATCGGAGAAAAAACGATTACTTTGGTACCACCAGCAAAAGATTCCGGCCATATTAATTACGTGGCTTTTATATTTAAAAAAAAAAGTTGCGGTAGCTTTAAAACGACGTTGTTTTCCATCCTCCTCAAGAAACGATGTCATTTTGCCGTTATACGTGGACATCCTCACAGAAACGATGCCGTATAGCTCATATGGGGATTGAAATTAGGGTTTCCGCGGCTCGGCCGCCGTCGTTCGCCCGCCATCGCTCAGCCACCGTCACTCGGCCACCATTGTAGTTGCTGCACTAGGTGAGTGAGGAAAGACTGAGATTGTTGCTCAAGCAAAAAGTGGCAGGAAGAATAGGAGGCGAGGGTAGAGAAGGAGAAGGAAGAAGAGGGGTTGAAGGTGCCGCTGGTGCGCCGCCGCTGCTGCTAGTGATGTCGGTGTCGTTGTTGGTGCAGTTGCTGGTGCTGCTGCTGGTGTCATTGCTAATGCCGTTGCTGGTGTTGGTCTTTGAGGAAGAAGAAGACGACATGCCTTCTCTCTCTCTCTCACTCAAGCAAAAAATGGCGTCATTTTGTTGTTTGAATGCCAACTGTACTCTCAAACAAGCCACGTCGGCTTCAAAATTAATAAAAAAGTGCTACGTTGGACCTCCGGCCAATTTCATCGGCGTTGGCACTGAAACGATTATTTTTCAAATTTGTTGGCATTTTAGTGATCCAAAAAAAACTTTTGGCACCAAAGTGAGCGCTGTACACAAGTTTTGGCATTGATAGTGTACTTACCCCTATTAAAATATACCCGATAAAACTAATTGTGTGTGGGTGTACGGTTGGCTTGAGCCAAAAATGCAATATCTTTCTTTTATAAAATCCCACTAATTATATAGTTTATAAAAATATTTTTGGAGCTGTAAATTGACGTCCTGGTATTTTCCAATTAAATACCGATTTACCCAATTTTGGAATAAATACCCAAAATGACAATTAACACTCAATTTGTACAATTTAGCACTCAATTAAATAAACCAAGCATACCATTGCAATCAGCACAAAATTCCGATCATCGACGATCCCGGTATAATTTTTGAAAAATAATAAATAATTAAATAATTACCAAAATTAATTAAATAAATACAATTAAGTGCCATAAATAGAGACTTAGGCCGGAAAAGCCTAATTAAATATTGAAGCGGGCCTGAAAAATTTCTGAACCAATCTAGATAAATAATACAACCTATCTAGTTACTAATTAAACCTATCTAACCACCTAACATGCAATAACGAGCAATTAAATCGCTAATCCATTCTAACTAACCACCTAAACCATACTTAGCCTAAACTAATCAACCCTTAAGCATCATTAACTCCATAAGCAGAGATTAGTGAGTAAATTTACTGGTTTTGAAATCCGATGAGTTCATGGTGACGACAATGGCAACGCGAAGACGGGCGACAAACTTCGAAGCGGTGACACCCTATGAGGTTCGGAAGCGGTCCAAAGTGGGCCTCGAAGCCCACGGTTGGCTGAGGCTTCTCGGTTTTTTTCCTTGGGCTGAGAGGGCCGGAATGGAGGTCGATTGGCGCGGGAACAACAAGGGACGAGCAGACGGGCTGCAGGGGCTAGGCGAGGACTTCCAGTGGTTGGCATGAACGGATGGAGGCCAGGCTTCGTCGGACAAGGGTGAGGGACGGCCAGGGACGCATGGCAAATGGTGCTAGCTCGCGCGGGGCGCGACGCGACGCGATGGCGAGCGGTGGCGATTCGGCAGGCTTGGTGAGCTGCTTGACGGCAAGGGGGGCTGGCTTGGTTTCTCTGCAACTTTGGGGCTTCAAGGTGGCTGGAAATGGAGAAAGTAACTCTGAAGAAGAAGATAGGGGATAGCACAAGCTTTGAGGGGCCCTCATTGGCTCCAAAGTCTTCTATTGATCATTGCTTTGGCCCCACTTGGTTTCAGCTCTATCCTTAGCCATTTGCAAACCACCAAGCTTCTCTCAGAAGCCAAGGAAGTGGTCCAAAGATTAAGGATCAAGGGGGCTACGAATTTTGAAGCATTTTCCCCCAAATCCACTTTAATTTCCTTTTGAATTGATTCAATTCGGCCCCCACAAATCCAATTAAGATGCTCTCGACCAAATTGACATTTTTCCTCGTCAATAGAATTAACTTGCATTCCAAAATGCTATAAAAATGGTCCTCTGAATTTTCCGGACAAAACGGCCCTATATTGAATTTTTGCCAAAAATCTCCGTTTGCAGAAATTTTTTTGGAGGATGAGTCGACATTCCTAAAATGACTTGTGACATGACAGAACTTTCAATTTTTGAAATTGGATTCAAATTCGCGGTTAATTTCAATCTGGCGTGATTTTAGCGTGACCTAGCCAATCGGGTAGCTCTCAGAAATTTTTGGTACAATTGACCCGTGGTTGATTATTTTCAAGCCATATTGTACTTTTTTGACACATTGGCGACTCTCGATTGTCGTGAAAATCTCGAGATTTTGAATACGAGCACAGGGTATCAAAACGGTAGAAAAATCAGTCTAGTACCGATTGACAATAATTTTGCAATTTGGTGGAATCACCCATGTTTGGTCACATATCTCAGTCGAACCGACCTATCTTTGATCTTTAATCGATTTTTAACTGTACTATAATGATCTTTGTAGATGAGCACGGTCAAATAGTCGATTCCTGGTCGAATTCTCAAGTCTATTGCGTTAAAATCCCTTAATGGCTTCCGAAGATAGTCTAGTTATCACATGAGTGATCAGCTCAGAGAATAGCACTATAGGCGCATCGATGAAAGGCCCGATTCATTTAATTGAAAACAGAATTGGAATTTTAGGATGTCACAAAACAACCTGTAGACATCTTTACTAAACCTTTATCCCAAAGAAAACACAAGTATCTATTGAGCAAGCTGGGCGTCTTCGATATATATAAGCCATCGCCTTGAGGGGGAGTGTTGGAAGATGATTTGATTCTTAGCTTCGATTTTGATCACGGAGATTGTGGGATAATTGATTTGATCACAAAATATCTTCATAATACTTAGAAGATATATTAGGAATTTTAATATTATTTGATTTCCTTTTGTATTATAAATATGGGCATGTACATGTATGAAACACAGAGAAATACAATTACAATTTCCTCCATTTTTCTTCGTTTCTTGTCAAGTATCAAGACGTGCTTAACAAAGTTGAAGGCTAATTTGTTCAATTAACATAAAAGGGTGCGTTTTAACTAAAAACATTTTGGAAATAGTACTTGTTACGCCCGAATCTCGAGCGTACGCACATCCCTCAGGGGTTGACTTAAAAATGCGACGTCTCAAGACGCGTTGCCGACTCATTCTTTTTTTCTTTCAATTAAGCACACGCAAAAGCGAATTAAATAAACACTTGGTCAACCGGCAACAATAGGGATAGTAAAACACGACAAACATTGCCGAAAACAACATATTCATTTTTCAACCATTAACCCTAGGAAGCTTAATACTTACAAGCCTTTCCATGGCTACTTTCTATCAACCCTCTTAAAAACCTTTAGGAACTAGGGTCAACCTACTTCACTAATGGCAATGCTAGCCACAAGGTGTCGCATCTCGCGCCCACCACATCCGTACTCAGTGGATTTCCACGCTATGGCCCTGAAAAATGTTAGCCCACGATGGGGTGAGATTAAAATCTTAGCGAGTCAAAACCCTAAACTCTTATTAGGACGCAAATTCGCCTCAAAGGCGGTCCTAAACATGCACCATACAGAACTCACCTTGCCTCGGTGTGTCCCTGCATATTAGTGCATCACATATACTATTATTAATGCAGCAAGCATAAACAATAACTGGAACACATCATTTCACTCATATGGGTCTTGATTATAAGGTAAAACCGTTACGATATGTTCCATACCATACCATACAATTTTGCCCCATAATTAAGCGTAGCTATCACAACCACTCAGGCGTGTTCTAGTTATTACGACCCATCGGCCATGGCCAACTCAACAGTCGGCGGTCATTCGGCATAACCGAGCATTGTCTCGCCTCATCGGGCACGGCATCATCCCACATACTCATATGCATCAGGACAGCATTCTATAAAGAAGCATCAGTCCGGCCTTAACCGCAATCCGGCATCCCATTTATGTGGGGGCATTTGAACTTAATTAGGCATCGTCCCGCATAATCAATCATACACATTAGGACAGGTTCATTACCTCGCATATTCGTACGCATCAGGTTATTTAGGTGATCACACGAGCACACTATCACTCAAGTCCATTGTTATCTTCCTCATTAGTCAAGAACACAAAAATCCCTTTTTCAAATAATAAACCTTGCAACCCTTTTTTTTTGTTCAAAATGTTCTGAAACAAATTCGTACGTGATCACGTACTCAAAATCAAACTGTCAAACTTTGCACACTTCTACTATAAAACCTCCTTGTTTTATTGAGTAAACAAAATTTGGTGTCCAAACCCGACACCTCATTTATTTTCTAATTTCTTTTCGAACCACCCCTTTTTGAAACTAAACTTGGGTTATCCCCCTTTTTTTCTTTAAAACTTTTGGAAAGAAATTTGTACGTGCTCTCGTACTCAAAATTAATTTGTCAAATTTTGCACGCACCTAGTTTAAGACCTCATTGTTTTATTGAGCAAATAAGTTTTGGTGTCCGGACCCGACACCTCATTTATATTCTATTTAATAGTCCATCACACCAACCAAAGGACACTCGATTGCATAACATAGGACAAAAAAGGCATCAAAATCACGCATAAGTTCTCAGCATGCTAAAAATCAATCAAAACATAAAATATACATTTCCCAACAAGTAAGACACCAAGAACAACCACAAAACTACAACCGGCCCTTACCGGCAGAAACCAAGTCCACTTGTGCATCTCCAAGATTAATTCCAGAAACATAACCAAACGAGTTCAGAAAATTCTCAAATTTAAATATGTTATAAAGGACACTTAAAAAAACATTTTTTATGAAGACACCGTGACCCAGATCTTCCTATAATAAGAGCAGTAAATCGATCAAATCGTTACCAAAACTGTGTCTGCGTCTAGAAATTATTTTTTCCAAAACCAGCTTGGTTCGAGGTCCGAAACTTGTCCGAAACTCATCCGTTTGCTCTAAAAGATGTGAGGAAAAAAAATTTTGTGAATAAAATCTTTCAAAAATAAAATTCTAAGAGTTGATAAAAATCTTTTGAACACCAAAAGGTTGCTGGTTTCAGCACCAACCGAGATTCTATTTTGTATGTAACGAAACTGGAATCCTATTCTTTTACATTCATAAAATCTTGAGTAAAATATATGTCATACATAAAGATGTTTAGAACATTTTTTAAGAAGGAAGCAACCCCAAAATCGTAGCACATTTTAACCCACGAAAATAGCAAATGGTGAGTGCCTGGTAAACTACGGTTAATTGAGTTAATCCAACTTAATTAGCACTAATTTAACCATGATTAGCACTAATATAAACAAGATAATTAACGCTAATATAACCAAACTAATTGACACTAATTTAACCCCCTAAGTGCAATTAACAACCTAATCAAGGAATATGGAGTTAACTCACTGGATTAGGATGGTGGCAGGCTCACAGCGACGGTGACAAGAACTCGAGTCAATCACGTCTCAAACGGAGCTCAATGGCGGAGGAAACGGTCCAACAAGGGTCTCGGCCAAGGGGGAAAATCCGGTTTTGCTCGGCTTGGGCTGGTCGTGCTCAATGGTTGTTGGACGGTTGGACGGCGAGCTACTGGACATGGGGTAGTTGCTGGCTGGGTGTGAGCTGGCTGTGGAAGATGCAGCTGGTCGCTGGAGTGTGAACTGGTGGTGAAGACGTGAGGGTGGTGGGTGGTTGCTAGGTGTGTGTTGTTGGTGTGGCTGTGGGGATGGAAGAGCGGCAGTAGCAAAATTTGAAGAGGACAGAACTAAAAACCAGGGGGAGGAGGGAAAGGACGTGAGGAGGGGAAATGGATGGTGGGGCAGCCAAGGAGTTAGAGGAGGGAAGGCAATGTGAGGATAGAAAGGAGTGAACGTGAGAGAGAAAATGAGAAGAAGAAGAAAGGGTAGTTTGAAGGGGTCTTGCGTGCGTGAAAAGAAGGGAGAATGGGGGAGAGAGAGAGAGAGAGAGAGAGAGAGAGAGAGGGAAAACAAATAAGTCAAGGCAACAACCAATAGCAAACCTAGGAAAATATCTATACCACTCATCACACATGCCTTCAAAGTCTTCATGCCACCAAGGCCAATTGCTCACCCAATGAAGAATTAGTCCTAATTTCTTAAAAAATAAACCATTTTGGGCAGCCAAATTCCCTTCTCCCCTCTTGATCCGAATTTCCCTTTTATTTTCTTGTTTGTCCGAAAATCAATTTTTCCGTAAAATGTTCGGACTCGATGAAAATTCGCCAAAAGATGAGACAATGTCTTAAAAATAAATCGTGACACGCTCGAATGTTCGATTCCCGAAACCGAATTTAATTTCGTGGTTAAAATCGACCGAATGCAATTGTAGTATGACCTAACCTATCGGGTAGCTTTTAGGGATTTTAGCGCGTTTGACTCGTGGTCGATAATTTTCGATCCACGTTTGTGCATATTTGAATCGTAAATGACTCTCGGTGTCACAAAAATCACGAGATTTTAATTACGTGTCCCAAGTATAATTTCGATAGAAAATCGGTTTACTGTCGTCCTATGCGAATATCGTAATCTTGCGGAATCACTAGCAATTCGACTACTTGATTTGTGACATTTTAGAATTTCAGTTTTGCTTTCAATTGAATAAATTGGGCATTTCATCGACGCGCCTATAGTGCTATTCTCAAAGCTGATCACTCGTGAGATAACTAGACTATCTGGGGAAGTCATTAACAGATTTTAAGGCAAATAGACTTGAGGATTCGATCAGGAATCGGCTACTCGATTGTGCTCATCTGTAGAGATCATTACGGCACAATTAAAAACCGATTAGAGATCATAGATAGGTCCGTTTAAGTGAGATATGTTGTTAAACGTGTAAATTGCAAAATTCTCATCAATCGGCACAAGATTAATTTTTATATCGTTTTGGTACCTTGTGTCTGTATTTGAAACATCGAGATTTTCACGACCACCGAGAGTCGCCAATGTGTCGAAGAGGTTCATAGTGGCTCGAAGAAAATCAACCACGAGTCATTTGCACTAAAATTTTTTAAAAGCTACCCGGTAACCTAGGTCAGGATAAACTTGCGTCGGGTTAAAATTAACTGCGAATTTGAATCCGATTTTAGAAATTGAAAGTTATTTCATGTCACAAGTCATTTTAGGAATGTTGACTCAGTCTCCGAAGATTTTTTTGCAAACCGAGACTTTTTGGGAAAAAGTTATCATAAGGCCGTTTTTGTCCAGAAAATGTCAGGGACTGTTTTTGATCGTGCAATTGGGATACAAGTGGGATCAATTGGTGAGGAAAAATACCAATTTGATCGAGGGCTTGGTATTAGAGTTTATAGAGGCCAAATTGAATTGAATTAAAAAGCATTTGGTGTCCAATTGGATGAAAACTTGCACAAATTCGTAAGCCCCCACCACCCATGACTATTGGACCATTTCAAGGCTTTTAGAGGAAGCCAGGCTGTTGGAAAATGGCTGTGCAAGCCAGATATGCAAGGTGGAGCCCTCTAAGGGGACAAAGAGATGAGGATGAAGCCTTTGGTGGCCCCTTCTTACCTCCTCTCTCTTTCTTTCCCCTCAAGGCCGGTTGACCAGCCCCCTTTCCCTTCCATTTGTGCCTTTCTAGCTCTAGCAACCGAACTAGGAGCTGCTTGTGCCGTCAAGTCACCGTCGAAGTCCGCCAGAGCCACCGCGACGCCACCGTCTGCTCGTGCCAGTCCATCGCGCCTTAGCTGTGTTCCAGCCGCCTGTTCCGTAGCCCTTTTGGCCACGACTGGCTCACTTAGAGCCCGTCCAGCTCGCCTCCGCTGCCGTAAAGCCTCACTGTTAGTTGCCTGACCCCGCTGCAGCTCCTCCGCTCGTTTCGACCCAAGTCGGGCCGGGATCTGCCATCTTTCAACCTCGAACAGAAGCCGAAGAAGTGG
Source organism: Eucalyptus globulus (assembly GCA_014182545.1). Classification (NCBI taxonomy): domain Eukaryota; kingdom Viridiplantae; phylum Streptophyta; class Magnoliopsida; order Myrtales; family Myrtaceae; genus Eucalyptus; species Eucalyptus globulus. The sequence continues at coordinate 7,745,854 of CM024720.1, forward strand.
GTTTCTAGTAGAGGCTTTGGCCCGTTCCCAACCTCGAAAGGCTAGGCCATTTTGGAGAAGATCAAGCCTCATCACACCCTCGTTGTTTCGATCCGAGCGGATCGTTAATTAAGTGAGTTTAACTCATTAATCCTTTTTTGGTAAGTTAATGACGTTTAAGGGTTAATTAGTTTAGGCTAAGTATGGATTTAGTGGATAGTTAGATTAGATTAGCAATTTAATTAGTTGTGATTGCATATTAGGTGGTTAGACTAGTGTATTTAGAGCCTAAACAAGCTCTAGAATTTATCTAGAATAGTTCTGAAATTTTCCGGGCTCGTCTTGGCTTCCAATTAGGCTTTTTCGGGCCTAAGTCGCATTTTCGGTATTTATTTATTAATTTTTCGTAATTAATTAATTAATTAATTATTTTTCAAAAATTAGACTGGGATAGCCGGTGATCGGAATTTTATGCCGATTACATTGATGTGGTCTATTCATTTAATTGAGTTCTAATTTGTGCTGATTGTGAGTTAATTGTGAAATTGAGAATTTATTCCTAATTTATTGATTTTCAGTAATTGATTGGAAAATAACCGAGCGTTGGTTTACAACGCCAAAAATATTTTAGTGAAACATATAAAATAGTGGGATTTATGGAAAGAAAATTATTGTATTTTGGCAATGGCCGACTGTGTATCCACACACAATTTTTTTTACCGGGTACCCTTGACTCGGGGAAAATAGGCCAAGATAATGTGTAAATTGAGAAATCTATTTAAGAAGTGTACTGTTGTTGGCCAATGATGAATAAGTGTGTGAGGTTGTGAGTTAGATCAAGAAAATCGTCTAAATATGGTTGTGCCCACTGGGTCATGATTTACCACCTATCAGAGGTTGTGCCTACTAGGTCGTGATTACCACCTATTATAAGTTGTGCCGTAGGGTCACGATTAAGAATTGGGAGTGAATAATTGAATGACCGTGTGATGGTCTCGTTGACATGTAATCGACTTGGTCGATTGATCGATGATTCGATCTAAGTTCGGGATTTGTTATGATGTTGTGATTCAGTGATCGTATGAATTGAATTGACTTGTAGGAAGGAACTGAGGCCAAGGTAAGTCCTCTGACTCGTTGTTGTGCTTAGGCAGCCCGTAGGGCGTATTTTCTTTCTAATCTAATTTGGATTTGGATGACAGGTTTCAGTAGAAAGCTGAGCCATGAGCGATCTGAAGCAAATGACTCCTAGTAAGAGGACCATGAGGCCTGTAGCTTGGGGTAGGACGTTGACTAGGGTCGGTACCCGAGGAGGCTGAGGTAAAGCGCCAGCGCAGGTTAGTGCGAGTGAAGTAGCACCACCTCCAATTGGTGCTGAGGTAGCAACCCTTGGTGATCCCAAAATGGAAGGGATCATGTAGTTGCTGGAAGCTACGAGGGATTTGATTGGACAGTAGGCCTAGAATCAAGCCGCCGTTGTTGCAGCCGCTGTTACTGCTACGGTTGCTGCCGCCGAGGCTGCACCCGCCGCCGTACCTTTTGCTGCACTCGCCGAAGTTCAGCCTGAGAATGTGGTAGTGCAGAGAGAGAGAGGCCAATTCATAAGTTGGTAGAGTAATTCTTGAAGCTGAACCCGCCGAGGTTCATTGGTGAAGGAGGTCTGGAAGCTGTGTCGCTTTGGATCCAAGATCTCGAGAAAGCTTTTGCACTTCGAATGTGTAACGAAGAGGAGAAAGTAGTTATGGCAGTGTACCAACTTCAAGGTAATGCAAATATTTGGTGGAGAGCCACCAAAGAGACCCATAAAAAAAGCTTGAAGGTTTAAGAACGACCTTCGTCTTGAGCTAAAGCAACCTCTGATACCGTTGGACCTGACAGACTATCGAGAAGTTTACCGTCGAGCCAAGATGTTAGAAAGAAGTTTGAATGAGCAAGTTGCCTCGTTTGGATCGATGTTTAGCTCTCACCGAGAAGGGATTTGACATGGGAAGAAGCCCATGATTGGAGGAAGATTCCAAATTCCGCTTAATAGGAAAGGTGGAATTGGAAAGGCCAGACCTAACCAGAATGGCATGTGCCGCTTGTGTGGAAGGCGATATGGATCAGCCCCATGCCAATCTAGGTCAAGTACTTGTTTTGAGTGTGGCCAGCTGGGTCACATAGCTAGGAATTGTCCCCAGAGGCAGGGGAGACCACATCAGTTACCGCCGTCGCCACCGTTGGGTCAGAGCAAAGGACTCGAACCGCAGAATGCACCGCGGGGTGGACAGCTCAGACTGCCAGCTTAGGGAACAATATATGCCATCAGCAGAGGTCAGGCAAAGGACGCGCTTGACGTGATCATAGGTACGATTTCGTTGAACAGCCATGTTGCTTATGCTTTATTCGACTCAGGAGCAACTCATTCCTTTATTGCCTAGCAATTGTTAAGTTGATAGGATTAAATCCTAAATTGCTGGAATCTATTGTTAGCATATCTACACCATTGAAGGAAAATGTGTTATCTGCTTTGGATTGTTCCGATTGTAAGTTAGCGATTGGTGAATGAGAGGGGAAAATAGACTTGTTAGTCCTAACCATGTATGAATTTGATTTGATAATTGGCACGGACTGGCTCACCAAGCAATGAGCTAAAATGGATTGTTATCGCAAGGCGATTTAGTTTAGCCCATTAGAGGGTAAGAGCTTCGAGTTTGTTGGAAACCGAGGAGGACCCTCAATCTCCCTAATCTCGTTGCAAGAGGCAGCTCATTTTTTAGACGGGGGTTGTCAAGGTTACCTAGCAACTGTCGTTGATACGACAGTTGAGGAGCTAAAAATTGAAGATATTTCGGTTGTACAAGAATTTCCAGATGTTTTTCCGAAGGAATTGCTAAGATTGCCGCTAGAGAGAGAAATTGAGTTCGTGATTGAGTTAGCACCCGGGATAGAGCCAATCTCTAAGGCTCCTTACCGGATGGCTCTATTAGAGTTGAAGGAACTGAAGGTGCAGATGCAGGAATTGTTGGATAAGGGATTCATACATCTCAGTGCATCACCTTAGGGAGCACTGGTTCTATTTGTGAAGAAGAAAGATGGTTCGTTGTGTTTGCGCATCGACTATCGACAACTCAATCAGGTGATGATCAAGAACAAGTATCCATTGCTGAGGATCGATGACTTGTTTGATCAGTTACAAAGAGCGTTGATATTTTCGAAAATCGACTTGAGGACAGGATATCATCAGCTGAGGATCAGGAAAGAAGACATTCCAAAGTTAGCATTTCATACTCGGTATGGTCATTACGAGTTCACTGTGATGCCGTTCGGGTTGATGAATGCTCCATTCGCTTTCATGGATTTGATGAACTGAGTATTCAAGGAATATCTAGATCAATTTGTGATCGGGTTCATCGATGATATTCTGGTGTGTTCGAGGAGTGCTGAGGAGCACGAGAATCATTTGAGATTAATGCTCCAGATCTTGAGGATTCATCAACTGTGTGCTAAGTTTAGCAAATGTGAGTTTTGGTTGACTTGTGTTGCGTTCCTAGGTTATGTGATTTCAGGAGAAGGAATCTCCGTGGACCCGTCCAAGATTGAAGCAATTATCAATTGGCCGAGATCGATAACAGTGAAGAAGATCAGAAGTTTTCTAGGTTTGGCAGGCTACTACAAACAGTTTGTGGAAGGATTTTCAGCTTTAGCGTCGCCTTTGACAAGGCTCTTGAAGAAAGACGAGAAATTTGTGTGGACAGACAATTGTGAGTGTAGTTTTCAAGAGCTGAAACAAAAACTAACTACCGCACCTGTGCTGATGATTCCATCTGGTCCTGGAGGGTATAAGATCTATAGTAATGCATCGTTCAGAGGATTGGGTTGCGTGTTGATGCAATATGGTAAAGTCGTTGCATACGCCTCCCGTTAGTTGAGACTTCATGAACTGAATTACTTGACGCATGATTTAGAACTCACAGCTATCATTTTTGCATTGAAGATTTGAAGACATTACTTGTGTCGAGAAAGATTTAAGATCTTCACGGACCACCAGAGTCTTAAGTACCTATTTTCTCAAAAAGAGTTGAATATGAGACAGCGCTAATGGATGGAACTTCTGAAGGATTACGATTGTGATATTCTATATCACCTAGGAGAGGCGAACAAGGTCGCCGACGCTTTGAGCCGAAAGTCTTCAATTGCTCACACATTGGTTAAGGAGTGTAATCTAATCGAGAGAGCTCGAGATTCGGATTTCAAATTTGAAGTAGGCCACATTTCTCATCTTATGGCCACCCTTAGAATTGAGCTGGATATGTAGATTAGGATTAAACTACTTTAGCCGACAAACCTCGACGTTTAGAAGATTTTGCAAGAAGATATTGAAGAGAGGAAAGCTGACTTTCAGGTTTCTGATGATGGAACACTGAAGTTCCGAGGACGTGTGGTTGTACTTAATGATGCGATGCTTAGAGAGGATATTTTATCAGAAGCTCATCGTAGCAATTATAGCATTCGTCCGGGAAGTACAAAGATGTATCAGAATTTGTGTCAACACTATTGGTGGTCTGATATGAATGCGGATATCGCCAAGCATGTTGCCAAGTGTCTGACGTGTCAGTAGGTCAAAGCTCAGCATTGTAAGCCGAGAGGACTTCTGCAACCTCTCGAAATCCCAGAGTGGAAGTGGGAGCATATTACAATGGACTTCGTGACCGGATTACCAAGGAGTCAGAGAGGTAATGATTCTATCTGGGTAGTAGTCGATAGGTTGGCAAAGTCAGCTCACTTTATTGCAGTGCGAAAAGATCTTGACTTAGATAGGCACGCTGAGTTGTACGTACGCCAGATAGTTCGACTACATGGAGTGCTGGTTATGATTGCTTCAGATCAAGACTCGAGATTCACAGCTGCTTTTTGGAAGAGCTTGCAGAGTGCTCTAGGTACAAAGCTGCAGTACAGTACGGCATATCATCCTCAGACGGATGGCCAGTCTGAAAGGATGATTCAGACTCTTAAAGATATGCTGCGAGCTTGTGTACTGGATTTTAAAGAAAGTTGGGAGGAATAGCTTCATCTCGTGGAGTTTGCCTATAACAACAGTTATCAGTAGAGCATCCAGATGGCTCCTTTTGAAGCGTTGTATGGCAGCGCATGCAGAACACCGGTGTGTTGGGATGAAGTCAGGGAAAGAAAGATCATAGGCCTAGAGTTGGTTCAGTAGTCAGTAGATGCTGTCGCAGTGATCAGAGGTAGATTAAAGACCGCTTAGAGTCGTCAGAAAAGCTACGCAGATAAGCGTCGAAGGCTTTTGGAATTCCAAGTTGGTGATCACGTTTTTCTGAAGGTGTCACCGATGAGGGGAACTTCATGCTTTGGCAAGAAAGGAAAACTAAATCCGAGGTACGTAGGTCCGTTTGAGATTCTTGAGAGAATTAGGACTCTGGCATATCGTCTTGCGTTGCCGCCGAGATTGACGCAAGTGCATGACGTCTTTCACGTGTTGATGTTGAGGAGGTATGAGCCTGATTCGACCCACATGCTTAATTTTGAGGAATTGGACGTGGACGACCGAGTGTCATACGTTAAAAGCTCGGTTTAGATCGTGGATCGAAAAGAGCAAATTCTGTGTACAAAGACTATCTCATTGGTCAAAGTGGTCTGGCAACACCGTGGCACTGAAGGAGCAACCTAGGAGAGCGAAGAGTCGATGAGACGTTTGTACCCCCACCTTTTTGTTCAAAGTGTGTGATGGTTTAAATTTCGAGAATGAAATTTTTATAAGAGGGGAAGAGTTGTGACGTCCTAGAATTTTAGTTCTGCTTTCAATTGAATAAATCGGGCATTTCATCGACGCGCCTATAGTGTTATTCTTAGAGCTGATCACTCATGAGATAACTAGACTATCTAGGGAAGTCATTAAGAGATTTTAAGGCAAATAGACTTGAGGATTCGACTAGGAATCAGCTACTCGACCATGCTTATCTACAGAGATCATTACGGAACACTTAAAAATCGATTAGAGATCAGAGATAGGTCGGTTCGAGTGAGATATGTGGTTAAACGTGGGTCATTACACTAAATTGTAAAATTCTCGTCGATCGGCACTAGATTGATTTTTCTATCGTTTTGGTACCCTATGTTCGTATTTGAAATCTCAAGATTTTCACAACCACCGAGAGTCGTCAATGTGTTGAAGAGGTTCATAATGGTTCGAAGAAAATTGACCACGAGTCATTTACACTAAAAATTTCTAAATGCTACCCGGTAGCTTGGGTTACGCTAAACTCGCGTCGGGTTGAAATTAACTGTGAATTTGAATCCGATTTCAGAAATTGAAAGTTCTGTCATGTCACCGGTCATTTTAGAAACGTTGACTCAGTCTCCGAAGATTTTTTTTGCAAACCGAGACTTTTTGGGAAAAAGTTATCATATGGTCGTTTTTGCAATTGTATGCAAGTGGGATCAATTGGTGAGGAAAAATATCAATTTGATCGAGGGCTTGGTATTGGAGTTTATAGAGGCCAAATTGAATTGAATTAAGAAGCATTTGGTGTCCAATTGCATGAAAACTTATACAAATTCGTATGCCCCCACTACCCATGACTATTGGACCATTTTAAGGTTTCTAAAGGAAGCTAAGGCTGCTGGAAAATGGCTGTGCAAGCCAGCCATGCAAGGTGGAGCCTTCTAAGGGGACAAATAGATGAGAATGAAACCTTTGGTGGCCCCCTCTTGCCTTCTCTCTCATTTTTTCCCCTCAAGGCCGGTCGACCAACCCCCTTTCCCCTCCATTTGTGCCTTTCCAACTCCAGCAATCGAACCAGGAGCTGCCCATGCCGTCGAGCCACTACCGAAGTCTGCCAGAAGCACCGTGACGCCACCATCTGCCTGCGCCAGTCTGTCGTGCCTCAGCCACGTTCTAGTCGCCTGTTTAGTCCAGTTTAGAGCCCCTCTGGCCACGACCGGCTTAGCCAGAGCCCGTCCAGCTCGCCTCCACCGCCGTGAAGCCCCGCCGTTGGTCACCCGACCCCGTTGCAGCTCCTCCGCTCATTTTCGACCCAAGCCGACCCCGAATCTGCCATCTTTTAGCCATGAACAGAAGTCGAAGAAGTGGGTTTCCAGCAGAGGTTTTGGCCCACTTTGGCTAGTTCCTGACCTCGAAAGGCAAGGTTGCTTTGGAGAAGATCGAGTCTCATTGCGCCCCCGTCGTTTCGATCCAAGCAGATCGTTAATCAAGTGAGTTTAACTCACTAATCTTTGCTTAGTAAGTTAATAACGTTTAAGGGTTAATTAGTTTAGGCTAAGTATGGATTAGGTGAATAGTTAGATTAGATTAGTAATTTAATTAATTGTGATTGCATGTTAGGTGGTTAGAGTAGTGTAGTTAGAGCCTAGACAAGCTCTAGAATTTATCTAGAGTAGTTTGTAAATTTTCCGGGCTCGTCACGGCTTCCAATTAGGCTTTTTTAGGCCTAAGTCGCATTTTCGGTATTTATTTATTAATTTATGTAATTATTTAATTAATTATTTAATTTTTGAAAATCAGACCGGGATAACTAGTGACCAGAATTTTATGCTAATTGCATTGGTGTGGTCTGTTCATTTAATTGAGTTCTAATTTGTGCTGATTGTGAGTGAATTGTAAAATTAGGAATTTATTCCTAATTTATTGATTTTCAGTAATTGATTGGAAAATAACCAAGCGTCAGTTTATAATGCCAAAAACATTTTGGTGAACCATATAAAATGGTGGGATTTATGGAAAGGAAATTATTGTATTTTGGCTAAGGCCGACCGTATATCCACACACGATTATTTTTACCGGGTAACCTTAACCCGGGGAAAATAGGCCAAGATAATGTGTAAATTGAGAAATCTATTTAAGAAGTGTACTGTTGTTGGCCAAGGATGAATAAGTGTGTGAGGTCATGAGTTAAATCAAGAAAACCGCCAGAGTATGGTTGTGCCCACTGGGCTGTGATTTACCACCTATCAGAGGTTGTGCCCACTGAGTCGTGATTACCACCTATTATAGGTTGTGCCGTAGAGTCGTGATTAAGAGTTGGGAGTGAATAATTGAATGACCGTGTGGTGGTCCTGTTGACATGTAATCGACTTGATCGATTGATCGATGATTTGATCTAAGTTCGGGATTTGTTGTGATGTTGTGATTCAAGGATCGTATGAATTGAATTGACTTGCAGGAAAGAACCGAGGCCAAGGTAAGTCCTCTGACTCATTGTTGTGCTTAGGCAGCTCTTAGGGCGTATTTTCTTCCTAATCAGGTCTTAAGGGGTTGAACTTACTGAGATGTCGTCTTACCCCATTGTGGGATAACAATTTTAGGCCCTTAGATGGTAGCTCCACCTGAACATTTTGGACAACCGAGGAAGGTCACAGAACAGAAGAAATTCATTTCGATCCACGGGCATCCCGAGGGACTGCAATACGAGCTGGTGAATACCATAGTCTGGGCTAATGCGGGTCTACCCAAAAAGGTGCCCCATCAATACCGGGCATGATATCGCTTGTATCGTAATGGGCAGAGAGAGGGTCCTGTGCCGGAATGTGAGGTACCTCTATATGTGATGGAGGTTGCTTTTGGAAAGGGTATTGCAAATCCTCCAAGTGGTTCGGTGATAGGCCCGAAGGACCTAAAGCTTGAAGAGCCAGGCTCCCCAATGTACTCAGCAGTAGGCTCCAGTTGGAGTGTGGAGGAGGGAGAAATCAAGGATGAGGAGGATGAGTAGCCGTAGTTTGAGAAAACCCCATTGCTTGTCAAACTTTATGTATATAGATATATAAGACTTGGTTTGTATTATATATGTATGACTGCTTATGTTATATATAAATGTGGTGATTATGTTTTCAGTTTGAAAAATTGGCCCTACTTTCCTATCCCATTGTGTTATTATCTGGGGATTATTATTCGCTTCCGCATGCGTATTAAAATGAATGGGTCGGGGATGCGTCCTGGGATATCGCTATTATATCGACCAAGCAGGGATGGGCACGGGCTTGGAGGATCGTGACGTGACACGATTCCATCGAATTGACTTATATTCGTTCACTAATCGGTTATAACGGTGTCGTATTGACCATTGCCGATTTTTTATGGTCGAGCGGTCGGTTTCCGATCGAATTCTCTAGTTTACGCGTTTATATCCCTTAACGGCTTCACCTAGTAGATTAGTCAACTCGTGAGTTGCCAACTTAGAGTAAAATGACTATAGGCGCGTCGATGAAATAACCATTCCATATTTTTGAATCAGGGGTCAAATTTCAGGATGTCACAGTACTCCCTTCATATCACTTAGAAAAATTATTCAATTGGAAAATGTGTTTATTATCAACAACAATATATGTCTAGATATTTTTGTTTGATGATGAAAATATTTTTCATTAATTTACTTTGTAAGTGATACAATCAATTATTATTAGGAATGTATATTTCAAATTATTGATTTAAGCGAATCAAACATATCCTAAGGCTCCGTTCATTTTGCAAAAAATAATTTTACAGGAAAACATTTTCTAATTTTTCTAGTATTCCTTTCATGAAAAATGAACCGGTCGGGGAAAACATTTTCTATCAACAGAAAAAAAAAGTCTTCTAAAATAGGGCGAAATATATTCCTTACTTACTCTCTTATCTCACACCCCTCCTCTTCTTTTTTTTTTTTTTTTTAAATTTCTAATTTTTAATCATTTTCCTTTTTCTATTTCTTTTTGTTCATAACTTATTTTCAAGTTTCAGACAAACATTGGAAAATAGTATCATTTTCCTAGCAAATTGCTTTGTGAAAAATATTTTTCAAAAACACTATTTTTCACAAAATGAACGGAGTCTAAAAAGATCATGTAGTTAATCTTACTTGATCCAAGGTGATTAATGGTTATGAATGAGATTGGCCAACTGGTGAGTATATTCCCCTTTCCAAAGTGAATGAAGGAATCTCTCTGGCCTAATGTGATCTCGTAGGTTTATTACTTATATGGATATCATTGTCTTTTGGTGGGTCTACATTCTCAGTCCTTTTCGTGTAACTAGAATTTAACTCTACCGGTCAGAAAATCAATGGTTTTGATGCCCTTAGTCTCTTGAGCTCTTTCAAGGAATAATTTTATGTGGTGGAGGATTGATGGTCAAGGGTAGAGACTTGAACAAGATGCGACTGTTTCAGGATTTTTTAAGATGGCAAAAGAGCGCACATGAATTATCTCACATTGAAGAGAGTGTAGCTAGTCCAACCATAAGTAGACCTAACCGGCAACATGTATTTTCTGTATAATAAATTCAGATGAAAGTTCTATGTTAAGCCTGCTCAAATAACATGATTCTAGATGTGCCACTACTTTATGGATTATGTTAGAATGATTACCATCCCGAGTAGAGCACACATCTCAATTCAACATAACAATTGATTTTGCCTCATTATGGCCATCATCTAGAGAGTGATAGTAGCTCCCAACTAGTTTGTGCATAAGTGACCAACCTTGTCTTTAGACATCTTTCACATTTTATGCCTTTCATTAGTAGATTCTTAACACAAACTCTCTAACATCACTCCCACAATCCAATTAAATCATTCATACCGCATCTCTCATGCTTCTCTTAGTATTACAAAGTTCACCTCCATGCATTCATAGAAATAGGAATTGTCAATCGGTGGCATTCTCCCCCACTTGATAGTGTTGCTTCTTTGCATTCCCTAATTGTCACCGCCTCTCCCTAGGTCCAAGATGAATGGCCAATCTTGCCCAAATGATATTCCTTTACTAACATAAATTCTCTTCCACCACTCTAACAATTTAGTTGCTTCTCTTGACTTTGTAAGATTGGGAAATGTCAGACTGAGGCACACATGATAGCGTTAGTGCTACACGTGAAAAACGTTAGCTCACTTTTTTCTTTTTTCTTTTTTAATAAAAAATTTGGTCTTGCCCTTTCTTGTCAGGTGAACTTCATTAGTGATGGAGATTTTTGATGCATAGGATAGATTTATGTGGCTGCAAATAATGGTGCATTTGGTTCAGTTTTTTGAAGAGACTTTCAGCCTCTAAGATCTTTTGAGGAAATGTTGGAGTGTTTGATAAGCATTTTGAAATAGTTTTCAGCCAAATATTGGCCTTAGAAATGCTGAAGGCCCAATGTTACTCCCACCCAGCATTCCAAAGTAGCATTTGCAGAATATTGAAATTAGAATTTAAATATTTTTTTCCTTCCAAACCTACCCTCACCAATTCTTTAGTTGTCCGGTTTTGCCCCTTCTTTTAATTGTTCATCTTATTTGTGCGACGGCGGCTGGCAAGGGTTGCCTCAATCGACGGCTACCGGAGCTAGATCTGTCTCACCAGCGGTCAGCTCCGACATAGGGTTTGAGTTCTTCATGGTGCTATCTCCATTTGACACGTGAAACCATACCATTTTTCAGCACCTGGTGTTGTTTTTTGTTATGTCGGGTGAACTTCTTAATGAAGTCCTCGGACATGCAGGATAACGACAAGATTTATGTACTAGCTACACCCTTTTCAATAAGTTAGTGAAAATTCATGCTGGTCCAAGGTTCTAGAAATTTATTGGGAGTTCCATCTTATTGAGGCTTGAGCCTTTGATGATTAATCTCTGTCCAAGTCGAAAGTGTTAGTAATATATTTATGCAGAAGTTTCTTAAGATCGTGCAATTTATGTCAATTCAAAAGGACAAAGAAAATAAACTAAGAATAATAAAAACTACAAAGAACTTATGTGGTTCAATAACGTGTGTCAATACTTATATTTACGGGGAGAGTCGGTAGTAAATAATTTATTAATAATTAAAGAATTAGAGTTATAATTGCTTATATCTTCAATTTTTTTTCACATTTAAATTGAACCTAAATCGAAAGTGTTCGTAGATAAACAATTCGAATAGAAATAATACTCAAAGGCACAATTCCATCGGATGTTCAAGCTCTGTCCACGGCAACATGGGCGCTCCTTCCGTGCGGCCCTTTCTCCGCGGCGCAACTCTCAAGGAAGTTACTGTGCAGCCATCGAATCCCTTTCTTGCTGTGTGGCTACGACTCTCGCTGGGGGAGCCCACTTGCGGCCGGACTTGAAAGAGAATGGGACGACCTGGGGTTTCAGCCAGAAAGAAGACCAACATATGCTTTACTTCGTTTTAGTCTTCTCTCAAAAAGACCTTCTCACACACCCCCAACCACCACACCCCCGCGGGGGCCCAACACACAACCCAACCCACAATAGATATAACATTAGAATAATGTGAGCTGCTTTTGTCTTGGCAGTGGCGGACGACTTCTTTCCTCTCATTCGTCCAAACTTCAGCAAAGGTGAGTCCAAACTCTTGAATTTTATTGTGCTGTCAAACTTGACATTTATCCAACTGCGTTGAGCTCCGTAAATGACAAAACTTCGAGACATATTTTAATAGAAAAAACAAATCATTGTCAATACAATTTAGTTAACGTATGTGCGAACTAACTACGAGCGCAATATTTCCTGTCTTTTTGAGTGTAAGTTGGTGCCGGGGCCCCCTTACTGTATAGCCATATAGCTTTTTGTGCAAAAGTCTATATACCTCTTACCCTTTATCAAAAAATAAAAAAAACTGTGAGCGCAATATATTAGTTCTTAATATCCTAGAATACCTAGTATGAACGAATTTAAACCGTTTGATTATAGGAATGACACAATAAGAATAATAAAAGAAATATGAATAGAAAAAGTAATGAAAGGAAATAGTAATGAATCTCTAATTCTAGCATTTAGTAACACTTCGAGGTTGAAAATATAATTCATAGTTTTAAATGTGTAAATTATTATAAGACTAGCCCAATTACACATATCAAATTTTCTTCTCCGAATAAAAATCTCTAACTGTTTGTCTGTTTGTTAAGTTACAACATGTAACGTATATTCAATCATTTCCATCAACCATCATTCATTTTCACCTAACCCCTCATAAAATAAATCTAATATGACAGTTTCATTTCAAACTTTGTTATCCTTCCTCTTCAGTCCATGCTGCCAAACACGATAAATTAAAGGAGTAACAACTTTATTCTCATTAGAAAAATGCTAGATTTACAATAGCTCGAAAATTGATGTATTAACTGATATGTCACACTATTTGTTTGTTGTTTGAGACCCACCTGTTTAAAGGGTCACTTATAATCCTACACATTCGTTAGTAAATTAATTTTATAAAATAGTTTTAATAAATCTAGCATTCTCTTTCCGTTAAAACCTGGTCACCGTTCGGAATATCGAACAAGGCTTAAATTGTTCTCTATGGCCCATTTCTTATGCTTTCAACATGGCTCTAAAAAACTCTCTAGGGTTTTGATATTTTAATGTACAAAATAGACATCAAAATGGGGTGTTAATAAGTGCTAGCTGAGTTGCCTGGTTTGTCCAAGAGCTAGGCAGGCCATCTTCGTGCAATCTCCGATAGTCCGTCTCCATCTTCAAGCTCCACAAACACTTAGAATATCACGATAATCATAAACTTGTGCCTCTATCAAATTCAACGGGAAACTTCGAGCAATAATCAAACTGTCTGTTTATTTGCATTTTCTTTTTCCTTCTCAAAAGCCATTCTGCTGTGAAGGCCAAAGTCAAGGAAGACAAGAGAGGTAGATTCGACACTGGTGCTCTGCTTAGACAACGAGGGGAAGATGCTCCTATAGAAAATTTTCTAATTAAAATCTTTTTTCCTCTGGCTTAAAAGCGGGTTGGAGGATAAAGTTTTCTGTTTGCAAACTCCATGATTGTCTGATCCAGTGATTAGTTGAGTTAGGTAAATGAGGCATCGTGGCATTTAACAGCAAATTAATAGCCATGTCGGCGTTTCCGTTGATTTTTGTGCAGGATCAATTTGAACGAAAAGGTATATAGACCAAAAATTCAAGTGGACAAGAAAGAAATTCCAAAATTGGATTACTTTTGCAAAAGTTTGAGGAGTACTGTTGCAGAGATTGAGGAGTACAGGTGCAAAAGTATATAGTGTGGGAATCCAATTACACAAAAAGAAATTCCAAAAGTTGATTACTTTTACAAAAATTTGAGTACTGGTGCCTTTATCATTTTTTTTAAATTATTTTTTAGTTCGATAGCTTCGTCTGCCGATACAATCTGGTGCAATCTAATAAATGTAAAAATTTTCAAGGTAATTAAATCATTTTGTTTTCCTCCATCACTAAATCTCTTATTGATGAGTTATACATGTGGAAATCTCTTACATTATGTTTTAATTTGCATATAGGTGATATTCATATTAATATAACCTACCAATTAGATTTTTGGTTTGGGGATAAGGAAAATATAGCCATTCTTGTTTGGTATTTCAAGAATAATCACAACAATCTATCCCAATTGTCGTGTAGGTGCTTTAAATTAAGCAAAAATTAGGATACATCGCTAATGTAAAGGTAACTTTAAATAAGCAATTTCAACCATTCTCGATTTGAGAGTTTTAACTTCTCATTCTCTTACTAATCATCAAATCAAGAATGGATAGTACCATTTTTTTTTAAAAATATTTATATTAATGCATAACTACTCTAAATTTAAGTAATGATTCTGATTTCTTTGCTAAAGTAATTTATTTCAGGAGTTCCTAAATCTCGATACCTGGCCGAAGCTGCATCAGTTGAAAGGGACCTTAGAGCATCACCTGTATTGTTTCACCGCACATTCATCCACTCTTCCACAGTATAAGAAGTATAAGAGATCCTTCTTCATCATTGGCATCGCTGCACCATTTTCTCCGCTCTCTTGAGAGAGGTTTTGATGATCATGGACGAATCCATGTTCTATCATGACTCCAGATACTTGGACGAGCAGCAGAATTGCAGCAACTAGGTGGACACGCTTGAAAGTACAGCGATCCAACAGCTAAGAATTCAGGCACTGCTGGCCATCACTGCTTCAATGTTGGTCTTTCTTGGGGTCTTTGGGTTGTTCAGGCGACGCTGCAGCAATTGCACATTAGCATTGGTTGCATTCTGCACTTATACCCTTTTACCTGCTATTATCGCGTACAAGCTTGGCCTCATCCTGTTAAATTATGTCTTAAGTTTGAATCCATATACGATACCCGATACGTGCAAAACATTTTCATGCCGAAATGAGAAAGAACGTGCGCAGAGCATTTGATGAAAAATGGCGCAGGATAGGAGCCGAAAGGATCCCGCCCTCGGCTGCGCTTCACGTTGGAAATAAAGGCTTCAATCCATGGGATTCTTCTCATTTGTCAGCATGAAATTCTGAAGAGTTGTTCGTCCAACTTCTTCTACGCCATTAAATGCATGCATATGGCCATGCACGTAGAAAACTTGGTCAACACCTGTGGCTTCAGAAGACTATCTCGTAGGCGCCGAATTCTCCTCTCTTCTTGGTCATATTTTGTGGACTTCTTTCGTCTGGTTGCGGATAAAGAAAGAGGGAAGATAAAAGGTATTCTACGCGTGTCAGTGCATGCATGGTCATACGCTGGCTTCTCTCCATGAACAAGAAATTTGAAGATTGCAGCCCACCTCTTTTCACGGATCAATGGCACACGTTTGCTGACTATTATCCCTCATCTCTTCCGCCTCATTAAATGCGTGCCCATGCACATGCACGATATGCATGCATGCATGCCTTCAAATATGGTGGGCGTTTGGTGCCGATTGTGGGCTTGTCTTGTGGGCGCCTGCGCTGCATTTAATGAGGCCATTTACTTTCTTCTTTTGTCCTGTCCTTCTGCCCTCCTCGCTAAAAGGAAAGGAGCTCGGCAGAGAGAGCAAATGAAAAGAGCTCGACAGTGAGCGAAAGGAAAAGTGCTCGAGAGACCGAGGGCGAGAGACGTGAGCTCCGAGAGGTTCGTGCGGAAGTCGAGTCCAGTGAGTGAGTTGAGTTGTTTTGTTAAACACCGTGGGTTGGGTATAAAGTAGGGTTGGAAAACACTTGAGTGCATGTGTGATTGTAATCCTATAATTCTCCAATTTATAGTGGATTGATTTGCTGGCTCTCCCTGTGGACGTAGGTTCCGACATTTGAACTGAACCACGTAAATTTCTGGTGTCCTATTTTTTTCTTGTTCCTCATTTTATTTTGATCAATTTCTATAGCTCCCGACATAATCGCAAAATTACGATCCGCTTCCGCTGTGACGCTGATTAACAACACATCCAAAGCGTTCCTTTCAGCACTTTGTATTTCCCTGTGTGGGCGGCTTATCTGGTGGTGGTTCTCAAAAGCGCGGATTCCTACACTGTGCACAGCATCGACGACATTGAATAGTGGAAGTCATTTAATCTCGACTCTGCTGCTAAATGTTCATAACAAGTTGGATGATCGCTTCATACGTGACCCAGTCAATGTCAATATTGTGTGCAGTGTTTCCTTTCGTCATTCTATTTGTGAAAGTTGACGAAAGAGCACGAGCTTTGATGTTGGCAAAGAATTCTGTGATGGAGAAGAAATACAAGTTAATAGCAGACTACAAGAGCACCGAGCACGGACCTGGTGAAGATCCCGCTACAATGCGTGGGTACAAGTATTTGGTGAGATTGGCAGAAGTGGCAAAGGTGCACTCACTGTGCTTACAGGCTATGTGGAGGCGAAAGAAATCACCATTGCTCGATGGGAAAGTGCCGGACTATCTACAAAAGATAGAGGGGATGGATGGAGTTATCACCGTGCAGAAGGTCTGGGATTGCCAAGGGAAGCTTTTAAAGAAGGAGACCCGGATGGGCGACTCAAGGATCTGTGCCTGTCTTTTTCGCTCTTCAAGTTCATCTGCATGAGATTCGCTGGCTATTCGTTGCCCCAAGAAGCTCACAACAAGTTACGCCGCTTGATTCAACATTTGCTTAGTAAAGAGAATGGTCATGAGCTAGTTTTCAGAGTCATTGAAGTAGAACTTGCATTTCTTTTCGATTTACTCTACACCAGTACCCGATGAATCTCAATCCGTGTCGTTCATTCTGCAGATTGCTTCTACTCGCTATTGTGGTTGTTGCTCCTCCGATTGCAAAGTTCTCTGCAAAAGACGCATCTTACGACTTGTCTGATGTTTGTCGAATCGTTAGTTGTAACGATCTTGCTAATTTTGTAACCATCTTGCTTATGATGTCAATCCTTGTCATCGAGTTTGTACATTTTTGCATCATGATTTTCTCTGAATGGGCGAAGGTGACGTTCATATGCGAGTATGTGCAGAATGAGTGGTGGCTAAAGAATAGATGTTCTGGGAAGTTGATCGAGATAATGTGCCGAGTTTGGTTACTGAAGCTTTGGGGAAGACAACTCCGTCAATACTCGCTCCTCCAAGCGTATAGCTATTCTCCATGGAAGTGTATAAATAATAGATTTACTACTGCTTATTTCGACCAAAAAAGGGACGGTCAGAAACAAATTGCCTACCAATTTGTCTAAGCAAGTGAAGAAGGCGCTCGGTCTCTAGGGAATTATTTGGAGGAGGAGTAAACGTCTTTGTGGTGCAACGACTTGTCCGATGAGTTCTTATGGGCATGTTATCTTGAGACAACTATTCGTGTTATAATGGTCTGGCACATACCAACCACTTTCTGTGAGCATAAAGTACCTCGCGCTCAACTTTCACAAGAACGAAGAGACAACTTTCACATAGTGACTAAGCTATCGCAATATCTTGCTTACTTGGTCGTTTACGCCCTGAGATTGCTCCCTGGTCACCCTTGCAGGACTGAATACATAATTGGTCATGCTGTCAGCGAAGCCAGAGAAAAATTGGGAGGTTCCTTTGTTTCAATGGAAGAGAGGATTCAAAAACTAAAGATGGGCATTGACAACGAACAATGCCAGCAAACGATCGTGGATCAAGGCGCGTGGCTATGAATGCAGCTTGTGAATGAAGTAGCGGGTGGGAGGCCAATTTGGAAGGTCTTGTCTGACTTCTGAGCGAATATGATTCTGCGTGTGGCTCCTTCAAATAATACAGCGGCTCACGCTAAGTATCTCACCATGGGAGGCGAGTTTGTGACTCACGTTTGGGTTTTGGTCTCTCACACGGGCATTACAAAAGATCCACGCAGTGGTGAGTAACATTTGATCTAGAGAGGAGCTGAACTTGGCCTCATTTTATGATATTATGCCTATACAACTATGTAAACTATCTATATGGGTGTGTATGTTTGCAGCAGTTTCTTTATCTTGCATCGATCCCTAATCAGACTCTAGAAAACTTTCTCGTGTGTGATGCATGATCTCTTCTTTTATGTGGTGTAATATGTTGCTTTATCAAGGGTCTAGTAGTGAAGACTCAAATTGGTTGTGCATTTCTAAGATTGTATTATATGTAATTCTTTTTTTTTTGGTGGTTTGTTCATACTTTCACATGTTAGAGTACACAATGTTATGAGCGCATGGCAGAAATTCTATACATTCACTTGAGTAGATCGCTAAGGGAGAGCCTAAGTTTGAGTTAAAAAAATTATTCAATTGGATCCACATTTGCTCACGTGTCTTTCAATAATCTCGCCCTCACGAATGATCTTAGTGTTAGGTCTACTTCCTTTTAATCAAGTATCCTTCTGCGTTAACATGTCTCTACTTGAATCTCTACATTGTTGTCTTGTTAGGATTGCAATAACAACTACAACCTTCATCCCTTCTCTCTCTCTCTCTCTCTCTCTCTCTCTCTCTCTCTCTAGATCAAACCATGGAGATTGCCGTTGGGATTGCATTGCTACATCAAACGCCCACTTTCACGATAGGTCTCTTTCACCAAACCGAACCATCAAACGTGACAATCGCATTGGTTATGAAATTCCTTCTTGGATATATTCACCCAACACCAATATGCATTGGGACTAGGCGACCAACCAATCAATCTTTGGATTTGATATCATTTGTTAGGAGCACGTAGTAAAAATCCCATACCTTTACCTAGGAAGTTGCCAAGAAAGAGCTCAAGTTCAAGCTTTCAACTAATTTATTTGGACCCACATTCACTCAAAAATTTAACCCAATGAGTTATGAGCTAAGCACAATATATTAACTATTCAATATCGTACCAATTCTTTACTATGGGATTTTTCTAACACAATTCACGTGCATCTCAACATTCATTTCCTAGAACCACCAGCAAAGTAGACAACCGTATTGGTATGTCACGAAGCAAATTGGAGCGCTTTGAATGAGGCCAAGAGTAGGCGACGGCAGGGCCGAAATGGTAACCCACGAACGCTCTGTGCCTGAAAGCACCATTTTTGTTTGCGGTATTGCCCCGTTGCACCAAAAGACGCTAAGAAATATGTACAAGGAAGGCTATGAAGTGTCGATAGAGCCTTAATCCGCGGTGCATTCCGAGTAAAATTGCATGAATCACGCATTCTCATCCCAGAATCTCACGCTTTGGGTCCTCTTCTCCTGTTTAAGCTTGTCTAAAGCAAGCACTGTGGAGGAGTCTTATTGGACAAAGATTCGGACTGGTCATTTCCAGTTCTTTTTTTTTTTCCTGACAATCTGGCATAATTTTCTTTTTTTTTGGTTTTGTGAAAAGCAATATGTTTCGTTGAAGATTGTAACTGTTTTATTCCAAGTGTAATTCGAAGAGACCTCGTTACCTCGTTAAATAGCAAACCGTAGAGCCCTGCTGCTAATTACTAGAAGCTGAAGAAAGCACAGGGATCTTCTCGGGGGCAAAGTCCGCCGTACCTCCAATACCATACCATCATGCTACAAGTTCGGTTTGATTCCACTTTCCTTCGAACCACAAATGATTGCTAAATGGGCGTAAATGATTGCTAAATGGGCACAAATGATTTCCCTCACGATGTGGTGCCTACGCCTAGCATGGGTTCTCCCAACCATATGGATTGCGGCTTTGTTTATAGAATTAATTTTACAATTTGGTTTTATTTTAGGATCTGTCACTAATCTATTCTGAGTGAGCCAAGTAAGACGCTGGAGCTCATCTTGTTTTTACCAACCAAAGATTTGTGGGTATGAAACTTAATTATGCTAGATATGTCTAATGTCCATTTTGGTACTTTTTTCCTTTTATGAAAAGGATTGTACATGTGATCTTTTATGAAAAGGATTGTACTTTTTTCCTTTTATGCTAGATGTGGTGCCTACGCCTAGCATGGGTTCTCCCAACCATATGGATTGCGGCTTTGTTTATAGAATTAATTTTACAATTTGGTTTTATTTTAGGATCTGTCACTAATCTATTCTGAGTGGGCCAAGTAAGACGCGGGAGCTCATCTTGTTTTTACCAACCAAAGATTTGTGGGTATGAAACTTAATTATGCTAGATATGTCTAATGTCCATTTTGGTACTTTTTTCCTTTTATGAAAAGGATTGTACATGTGATCTTTTCAATTATTATTATTATTATTTTTATAAATTTTATCATCCAAGACATGCAAAGCAGGTGATCATGAATAAATCACTTAAGCAAGCACATAAGTAAAATCCAATAATATCCAAACAAGTAAAGTGCGGATAGGAATGAAACCAAGCCGTACTTGGCAAAATTAAACACGGTCTAGTTATTAAGTCTCAAGACAAGATCCCTTGAGTTATAAATAAAATGGTCAATTCTTCAAAATAAACTAATGTTTGAAATAGGATAATACTTTACATAAATGAAGTGCTAATGTTGACACCTAAATTTTTGCATTAAAAAATGGGTTAATTTTTACCTCAAAAAATAAATAATAAAAATTGCACGACATATAGTTTAGAAACATTTATATTATTTTGTGTTATTTTATTTTATTGGACAAACGGTAAGGGCAAGATTTTTCACATATTCCGTTGAGATTTTTCACATATTCAGGTAATATACACTAGGGACATATTTTGAGCAGAAAGGAAATTTTTAAATGGGATATTCGAAAAATACAAAAGAGAATATCGTGCAGGGTGCAACGATATATTCAGGAGATTATGTGCAAGCGAAATTGGAAATAAAATGTGCAACAAAGATTTAAAATTTTCCCCTATAAAAGGTATGGTGCGTGTACGGAGACAAGGGGGGAGGAATTAAAAAAATTGAGAGCAAAAATACGTGAGGAGTCTTTCTATAGGGTTTATTAGAGTTGGAAATTCAAGAGAGAAAAGAAAAACTCGTTTGTGAAAAAAAAAAGAGTCAAAAGGGTGCTGCAAAGAGTAGACGTGAGGGGACGTGAGAGAGAGAAAAAAAAAAAGAGAAGAAAAAAAGGAAAAAAGCGCTACAGTGTCGTCTTCTTCGGAGAGCCCCCCCTTCGATTGCGCCAGTTCGTGCCGCGCCGGTCACTGTGCCGACACCGCGACACCGGATACCACCGCGCCTTGCCACCTCGCTGGTCTGCTCGCCTCCGCCACGCTGCCATTGGTTTCGTCACTGTTTGCATCTCAGCCCCGTCGATGCCTGTGGAGCTCCTTGACGCCCGTGCCCAAGATCTACTCGCAACCCAGCACTCGACGTTCCCTGCTCCAGCTGCGACCGGCGCCACCAGAGCTCGACACCGCTTGTTGGAAATATGATTTGATAACTTAGGAAATACTGATCCTGAGTATCAATGATTGTTTCATTCAATCAGTAATTGACTTGGTAAAATAGGAATTAGAATCGATGTATATTTCTTTCTAGTTTTACACTTTACCCTTGTATTAGAAATACCGTAATGAACGTGTACAAGAAACATACAGAAATACAAAGCTTCAATTTCCCTCTCCACTTCTTTTCATTTTCTATCATGGTATCAGAGCACTCTATTCTGGCCTAAGCTTCCGCATCTTCAAATTGCCTTTCGGTTCTTTTATGGTTTGTTGTTGTGATCTCAACCTTGCAAAACAAAGCAGCCACCGAATATGAATTTTCTACTTTGTGCTCAGAAAAAAACCTTGATTAAAACAAACAATGGAGGATACCCCCAACTCACCCCATCAAAACTCGAATCCAGCATTAGTCAACCCAACATAAGAAGGCGCAATACCTACTCAATCATTAGTTATGGCTTCATCAGTGCCTGCTCAACCATCCGTTACAATTCCATCAATATAGGGACTAATAAGGGACCGACCCAGTGGGCTCATCTCGGTCGGTACCCCTTTCAAGGCCAATGGGCCACTGGGTCAAGTGATGGGTCGAGCTGGGCAAGAATGGATCCTGGATCTGGATCCATCCCAACGGATCCCTACCCGGTTCCATAACCCAGTTTCCAACCTGGTTTTCTGCCCTACATGTTTCCAGTCAACGATGGCCATCCCGAGCCCGGAGATCTCTTCACACGTCGATGACCGACGGACCGGAGCTTCGACTCATCAACTTGCAGCTCACCAGACAGGAGAATTACAATGCTTGGGCTCGAGATCTCCGGTGAGTGCTCGTAACAAAGGACAAGGACGATTTCCTTGACAGACCGTCCCTTATCCGACCGACGAACGATTGCAATGATTTTGGAGAAAATGCAACCAATTAGTGCGTACTTGGATTGAAAATTGTCTCGCTCCGGAAGTTGCAGCTAGGCTACTGCCGACCAAGGACTCGAAGACTTTTTGGGCGAACATCCGAGAGATGTATGGGCGTCTTGATCCGGCGAAACTCTTTACTATCACTCAGGCCATGGCAGTCGCGGGATGGTTGGAGGAGTCAAGGGCTATGGGCAAGGAAGGGGCGGACGATTTGGGACTACAAATGGGTTAGGAGGAAACCCTACAATGAACGGCTAGGATGGAAGCAAGATGGACAGCTATGGTTTGATCCGCCCATCAGAATCCAACGGCTCAAATCAGAGGAGATCGGATGGCTCTTATTTGCTCGCCAACCCAACTGAATCAAACAGCCCTTATTCGGCCACGATAGCACCCGCATATAGGGCATTCGGAGGCTCACGAAATGCCACGTCACCCGCCAAAAATTCTGGGCAAAATTCAAAAATTAAGGGTAAATATTGTGAATATTGTAAACGTCCTCATCATACTATTGATACTTGCTGGAAATTACATGGAAAGCCAGGTGATAAGAAGGAAAAAAAATTGCTGCATACTAGGTTTCGGCATGAAGGACTGATGGGGCAAATCAGATAATTACCCAAGATCGGTACCAAAATATAATGAAGGCATTAAATTAGTTGGCAACAAATGATAAGGCTGCGAATTTCTCAGGTACTTCTTTATACAAGGAAAATTCAATATCAGTTGATGCATGGATAGTTGATATCGGTGCCAGTGATCATATAGTATGCAATGAGCGGTTATTTTCTAGTATTCAAAAGAGGCCACATTCTTCAGTAACTGTATGCCTCCCCAATGGAAATACCATTCATGTTACCAAAATTGGTACTGTCCACCTTAGTCCAGATATTATTCTAAAAAATGTTCTATTCATTCTTGATTTCGAGCAATCTCTTATCAGCCTCAAAAGCTTGTGAGGATAATTCTTGTCGTGCCATATTCAATCGCAATGATTGCTTCTTTCAGGACCTTTTGACTGGCAGACTAATGGGCTTGGGTAGTGTTGCAGAGGGGCTATGTTTTTGGATTGATCCTCACAGGAATTTTGAATTATTCAATAAAAGCATTTCTTGTAATGCCATTGCTAGTAATAAAAATCTTATTTTTCATCAACGATTGGGTCATACTGTAAAATTCCCTTATCCAAAATGTCCAATCTGCCCATTGGCAAAACAGTCTTGGACACATTTTCCAGTTAGTACATCTAGATCCACCAGTGCTTTTTCCTTACTTCATATGGATATTTGGGGACCTTATCACACTCCACTTCGTGATGGGTCTCATTTTTTCTTGACCATTGTTGATAATTATACTTGGGCTACTTGGGTTTTCCTTATGAAATCCATGAGTCAGACTTTTTCAAAATTGTCGAATTTCCTATCCCTCATTAAAAATCAATTCGACAAACCTGTCCAGAAGATTCGTACTGATAATGGACGTGAGTTCTTTTCTACGGAATGTGACTCTTTCTTGTCTTCTCGAGGAATTTTACATGAGAGTTCATGTAATTATACACCCCAACAAAATGGGATTGTCGAAAGAAAACATCGCCACCTCTTAGAGGTAGCTCGAGCCCTAAAATATCAAGCATCCATACTTGAAGATTTTTGGGGTGATTGTGTAGTCACGACAGCTTATTTGATCAATCGCATGTCAACTAGAATTCTCAATGGGCGGACCCCTTTTGAATTGCTTTATGGAAAGACACTAGTAATTGATCATCTTCGAGTTTTCGGATGTTTGTGTTATGCGGCGAATCTGGGCCACCGAAGTAAAATGGATCCTCGTGCCATTCGGTGTGTTTTTATGGGGTATCCTCCACTGCAAAAAAGTCTATCGCGTCATGGAGATTTCTACAAGGCAACTTTTTGTTAGCAGGGATGTTATCTTCCATGAAGATATTTTTCCTTTTCAAGAAATTGTGTCAATGACTTCCACTTCAGAGTCAGATCATCAACCCTTCTTATCAGAAGAAGATCTCACTATCCAGCATCAGTATGTATTTCTTGCACCAGAACAACATGTGCCGGCAATGACAAATGATTCAAATTGAGCCATCGACTCACCAGTTTATTCACCTAAGAAAGATCTTTCATCAAATTCTCCATTAGCAATCTCTTCGCCGATGACTCACTAGAGTTTGTCTCTCGTATTATCAAAAGAAACCAGAATTGAGCAGCCTCGACGTTCTAGACACCACACTCGACCTCTTACATGGACAAAAGATTATATCCGTCCTACGTTGGATTGTCCAGGTACACATTACGCAGTATCATCTTATGTTTCTTTTAGTAGACTGTCATCAAAACACATGTGCTGCATTAGTAGAATTTTCGAAGAACAAGAACTGTCATCTATTATGAAGCAATGCATGATCCTAAATGGCAACATGCTATGGAAGATGAAATCAAGGCTCTCGATGCGAATCACACTTGGGACATTGTTCCATTACCGGTAGGATGAAGACCTATTGGCTGTAAATAGGTTTATAAAATCAAATTTAAGGCAGATGGATCCATTGAGCGATACAAGGCTCATTTAGTTGCGAAAGGGTTCACACAACGGGAAGGCTTCGATTATCATGAAACATTCTCTCCTGTGGCCAAAGAAGTTACTGTTCGCTCTTTCTTATCCATTACTGCTTTTCGCAGTTGGCAGCTACATCAAATGGATGTTAATAATGCTTTCTTACATAGAGATCTGGATGAAGAGATTTACATGGAGCTTCCACAGGGATTACGCAAACAGGGGGAGTCTTGTGTGTGTCGTCTCCGTAAATCCCTGTATGGACTCAAACAGGCTTCTAGGCAATGGTATGCCAAGTTCATTGTTGCTTTAACCAACACAGGTTTTCAGCATTCCAAACACGATTGTGCCTTGTTCACATGGACTGAAGGTACTTCATCAATTTATCTTTTAATATATGTTGATGACATTCTTATCATGGGGAATAATGAATTGGCTATTGAAAAATTCAAAAGCTATCTGCATTCCACTTTCCATATCAAAGACTTGGGATCTCCTAAGTATTTTCTCGGCATTGAGATAGCTCGGTCTAACAAAGAAATATCTCTTAGTAAAAGAAAGTTCATTTTGGAAATAGTCTCTGAAGTAGGATTGTCAGGATGCAAACCGGCAGTTATCCCGATCGAGCAAAATGCAAAGTTAACAACACATGAATATGATTCGAGCTCATCTTCTTCCATTAAGGATTCATTACTTGAAGATCCATCAGTATATCAATGACTTGTTGGAAAACTGATTTATCTCGCGATGACAAGACCAGATATATTTTATGCTGTGCAAATACTCAGTCAATTCATGCACAAGCCGAAGCAGTCCAACATGAATGCATCCTTGAAAGTGGTGAAATACTTGAAGGGATGCCCAGGACTTGGCATTTTTCTATCTCGGGATTGCGACATGAAAATGATGACATATTGTGAATACGGATTATGCCACTTGTCCGATGATGAGAAGGTCCATCATTGGTTTTTGTATCAAATTTGGAAAATCTCCCATCAACAGAGTCAGAATATCAGGCTATGGCAAAGACTGTTTGTGAAATAATCTAGATATAAGGATTGCTTGCGGATCTTGGAGTACAAGTCAATGGACCCAGTAAATTATTCCGTGACAATGATGCTGCACTCAAGTTAGCAGCCACTCCAGTGTTTCATGAGAGGACTAAACATATAGAGGTCAATTGTCATTTCACTCAAGACAAGATTCGATACGGAATCATCACAATGAGAGGAATAGGAACTGCGGAGCAACTTGCGGACATTTTTACCAAGCCATTATGCCAAAGACAACATGCATATTTATTAAGCAAGCTTGGTGTCCTCGATATATATAGGCCACTAGCTTGAGGGGGAGTGTTGGAAATATGATTTGATAACTTAGGAAATACCGATCCTGAGTATCAATGATTGTTTCATTCAATCTGTAATTGACTTGGTAAAATAGGAATTGGAGTCGATGTATATCTCTTTCTTGTTTTACACTTTACTCTTGTATTACAAATATTGTAATGAACGTGTACAAGAAACATACTGAAATACAAAGCTCCAGTTTCCCACTCCACTTCTTTTCATTTTCTGTCACCGCTGTTGCTGCTTCCAAACTGCCGTCGCTCGCCCGCTGTAGTTGCCATAACCCCCCGCCGGTGACCTCTGCCTACGACGACTCGCGCCTTTGCAATTGCGCGACACCAGCACAGCCCCGTCGCTTGCAGCAGCCCAAGCACCGCACCTCACGCCCGAGCGACCCACCTCGCTCCCGCGGCTCCGCTAACCATTGCCGCCCCCTCGCCGCTGCTACAACTCGATGCTAGCAACCGTGCCCTCACCGACGTTTCCCCCGCCGGAGCTCGAACCGATTGCCTTTTGAAAAAAAAAGAAAAGAAAAATCAAATTAGGTATATTTCCTTTATTTTATTAGGAAAGTTTATCTTATTATTTTTTTATTTTATTTATTATTTACTTATTTGAAATATTTCCCTATGCATAATTAGAAATTATGACATACCACTTGATTCGCAACTGCGCCTAGGTTTTTTATTTTATCTATAAGGTTTTAGATGAAATAATTAATCAAGTGGGAATAAAATTGATACTTTGATTTTTAAGGCTTAAGATCAATTTATCGATTTTACTAGCGAAATATTATCCCTTGAACTGAACATATGTGATATTTTTGATGATTTTGAATGGCTTGTCTTGTTTGATTGCTTTATTTATCTTGAAATATGTTTGAGTCGAATATTGCATGCTTTAGAGTTATCTTGCATGTTTAGGGTAGGAACTTTATTATTTCGAGTCTTTTAAAAATAGAAAATACCAAAAGCATACATTTTGGATGTTAGGTTTTCGTTTCATTGAATTGAATTGCATGTTTAATTATTTGCTAATTTTGATTTCGAATTTTTATAAAAAAAATAAGAAAAAAAGAAGAAAAATTAGAATTAGGGCATTCTTTGCATGTCATTGCATATTAGGATAGTTTAATTCTAGATAATATTTTATAAGATGAATTGCATCTTAAGTTAGAGATTGCTAAGTTAAGATAATATCTTCGTTTAAATTAGGTTTAGCATGACCTAACCCTTAATATAAGTTAGATAGAATCTTAATTTTGTTGGAGAAAACTTCATTGAGTGTTTTGAAGCTGACAAAATGTTTCCATCAGTCTAGTCTGAAGACTTGCAGACTCTTCCATCAAAGTCTGAAGACTCCGGACTGCCAGACTCAAGACTCAAAGTCCATCCTCATTGACATTTTCTAGATTGTCGAAGAAAGCTTATCCAGAACTGGATGTTTCGTTAAGGATTTAACTTTATCGACTGGAGAAGATCTCTTGGCTGGATATAGCATGTCGAAATTCATCATTCAAATCAAGATTGATTCAGGGATTTTGGATCCGTTGATTGGCGAAGTATACTTGGAAGGTTCTACTTATGGAAACCTAGATCCTGATTGTATAGGCGACCAGGATTGATGGGCTATCGTCATGTTCCTTAAATAGATCGAAGATCTTCCTAATTGATTCTGTCCAACGGGTAGATTGGAAGAATTCCTTTGGTAAGTGCCAACGGGTGTGATGGCATAAAGGAGTATATAAGGAAGACGTTCCAGTTGTTCGAGTGTGTGCGCGATAGAAGAATTTCAAAGTCTGAAGCTCTTTGTTCTTTGTCAATTAAACTGTTGAGGGAAATCTTGTACGCAAAAGAGAGTCTATATCTTTGAAAGACCTTGAGGAAGTGTAGTAGAGTCTCTACATTGTGGAATCATGGAAGAGCTTTTCTGTAACAACTCTTTTGTTCATAGTGAAATCCAGTTGGTGGGCTGTCAGTGCGGAAGAGTGGACGTAGGCTTGGATTAAGTCGAACCACTATAATCTCTGTGTTCATATTCTCTTCTCTACGCTCTTTTACTTTGATTGTAACTCGTTTTGTTTACAAGAGACGAATTTCCTTTTCATAATCTATTGTGGATTAGTGCTGCACACTTATCTCTTAAAATTGTTTTTACACCTATTCACCCCCCTTTAGGTGCTCATTCTAACTTTCACAATTGGTATCGAGCCTGTGTACTCACTTAAATTGAAGTGTTTTACTTCAGAGTTAAAGATCCATGGCTAGTATGTTGGCTCCAGGACTGGTTGAAGGGCAAAGCAATACCAGACCACCTTATTTTGATGGAAAGGAATACAACATACGGAAAAACAAGATGAAGGCATTCCTAAGATCAAAGGATCCTCTGAAATGGGATGTGGTAGACAAAAGAATCATTCCTAAAGCTACACCTGTCTCAGAAAGAGGAAAAGAAGCCGTTGAGTCTAGCGAAATGACTCAAGAAGAGATAACTAAGAGACAAGCTCTTGATGCAAAAGCAATTTATTCTTTATATTGTGCATTATCACCTACTGAATATAACATAATATCTTCTTGTGTTACAGCTAAAGAAGTTTGGGATAGATTACACATCAACTATGAAGGAACTGATCGAGTGAAAGAAACCAGAATCAACATTCTGCTCGGTCAATAGGAAGCATTCAAAATGAAATCAGGAGAATCTATCACTGACATGTTTAGTCGTTTTTACAGAAATTGTGAATGGTCTTGAAAATCAAGGTCAACCAATTTCTGATCCCATGAAAGTAAACAAGCTATTACGTGGACTCTCCAATGATTGGAATCACATAAAGACCTCAATAAGGGAGACACAAAGAATTATGCCACTTTATGTCGATGAGTTAGTCGGGACTCTTCAGTCTTATGAAGTGGAGCGAATCAATGAAGATGAAGATCTTAAAGGTAAGAAATCCATTGCATTAAAATCTAATGATGATTTTGATGTCACAGATTCTGAAGACGATATGGATGATGAGGAGCTTACTCTCATGATAAGAAGATTCAGAAAGCTAAACAGAAAGGGGAGAAGATTTAATCCAAAGAAACAAAGTTTTCAAAAGCAACAGACTAAGTCTGTTAAGGATGATGAATCCAATAGAGATGTAGTCTATTTTGAATGTAAGAAAAAGGGACACATCAGACTCAACTGTCCCCTTCTGAGGAAAAAGAAAGGAAAAGCTGAGAAATATCGAAAGGCACTCAAAGCAGAAACTTGGAGTGATACAGAATGTGAAGAGAGTGATGATGATTATGCCAATATTTGTCTCCTGGCACAATCAGACTCAGATTCAAACTCCGAGACAGACACCGATTCAGACAGTGAATTCGAGGTCACTATCAAGAAAAGATTAAATGGTACCTAGATAGTGGATGCTCAAGGCATATGATAGGAGATTCAAATTGCTTCATAAAGCTTGTTCAAGTTAATGGTGGAAAAGTTTCATTTGGAGGAAACAACAAAGGAAGAATTGTGGGATACGGAACTGTAAAGATTGGAAGCCTCATGATCAGTAATGTTTTCTTAGTGGAATGACTCAACTACAATTTGCTAAGTATTAGTCAGCTGTGGGACACCGGTTTCAAAATCAATTTTCAAGAGGGAACATGTTCAGGAACCAGTAAAGACTCCTCTCAGTCTTTCATGGGTCGAAGATATGGAAATATCTACCTCTTGGATGTCAAACCAGATGAAACCCAATGTCTAATCTCAATTCAAGAAGAAGCAAACTTATGACACAGAAAACTTGGCCACATCAACATGAAGCAAATAGCCAAAATTTCAACAAAGAAGCTTGTTCGTGGTCTACCCAATCTGTCATACCAAAAGTCTGATCTATGCACACCATATGTGTTGGGAAAACAGGTAATAAACTCATTCAAACCAATAAATCAAGTTTTCACTAATCGTGTACTGTAGCTCTTGCATATGGATCTCTTTGGACCAACCAGAACTCAGAGCATTGGAGGTAAGAAATACTGCTTAGTGATTATGGATGATTATTCACGATTCACTTGGGTATATTTCCTGGCAAATAAGTCTGAAACCTTTTCTTATTTTACAAAGTTTGCTAAAAAGGTTCAAAATGAGAAAGGGTATGTTATTTCGAGTATACGAACAGACCATGAAGGTGAATTTAAAAATCAAGACTTTACAAAATTCTGTGATGAATCTAGTTTTCAGCATGTGTTCTCTTCTCCATATACTCCAGAGCAAAATGGAGTCGTGGAAAGAAAGAATAGATCGGTTCAAGAAATGGCTAGAACTCTTTTAATTGAAAGTAACATCTCTTCATGTTTTTGGGCTGAAGCAGTTTCTACAGCATGTTATATTATTAATAGAGTCTTTCTAAGGCCTATTCTGGAGAAAACTCCCTACGAGTTATTCAAAGGAAAGAAGCCATTGTTTCGTATTTTCATGTATTTGGATGTAAATGTTTTATATTGAAAAATGCAAATGATCGAGTTGGTAAGTTTGAAGAAAAATCAGATGAAGGTATTTTCCTTGGATATTCTATCACAAGCAAAGCTTACGGAGTTTACAACAAGAAGACTCAATCTGTGGAAGAATCAATGAACGTCAAATTTCAAGACTGTATGCAAAATCAATCGATTCATACTCATCTTGAAGAAACCGAATCTGCTCCAGACTCTACAAAGTCTAAATCTCCAGAAGCAGCTCAACCTTCAGAAGACGAGCAACAAATGATCAACGAAGATTCAAATGAGGAAAAAGATCAACAATTTGACAAATCAACCAGCAATTGGAAGCATAAGTCCAATCATCCCAAAGATCTCATTATTGGTGATATTAATGAAGGAATTTGCACAAGATCCAAAAGGTGCGAAGAGTCTAGTACTGTGGCTCTTATTTCTGAAATAGAACCCAAGAGCATAGAAGAAGCTTTAACTGATGAAAGCTGGATTGAAGCTATGCAAGAAGAACTTAGGCAATTCAGCATTAATGATGTTTGGGAATTGACTCCTAAACTGAAAGGTAAGTCTATCATTGGACCTAAATGGGTTTTCAGGAACAAGATGAACGAGAAAGGAAAGGTCGTAAGAAACAAAGAAAGACTCGTGGCCAAGGGATATATGCAAGAAGAAGGGATAAACTATGATGAGACTTACGCACCAATAGCAAGGTTAGAAACAATTAGATTATTACTTGCTTTTGCTTGCCATAAGAATTTCAGGTTATTCCAAATGGACGTCAAAAGTGCTTTCCTAAATGGATTTATCCAAGAGGAAGTCTACGTGGAACAACCACCCGGTTTTCAAGACCCAAGAAAACCAGACTCTGTATTCAGACTGAAAAAGGGTTTATATGGTTTAAAGCAAGCACCTCGGGCTTGGTACAACAAACTAAGTAAGTTCTTAATTCAAAACAGTTTTGTCAAAGGTAAAGTAGTTACTACATTATTTATCAAAAGAGAAAGTAAAATTTTTCTACTCGTTCAAATTTATGTTGATGATATTATTTTTGGATCTTCTAATGAAAATTTGTGCAAGAAATTTTCTAAGTCTATGCATGATGAGTTTGAAATGAGCATGATGGGTGAGCTAACCTTCTTTCTTGGGCTTCAAGTGAAGCAACTGAAGGAAGGAATCTTTATTCATCAAGAAAAAATATGCTAAAGAACTTGTCAAAAAGTTTGGACTAGAAAATTGCAAAAAGACTGATATACCAATGTCAAGTTCTTTGAAGCTGGACAAGGATGAAGAAGGAAAGAAAGTTAACCAAAAGCTATACAGGAGTATCATTGGTTCACTTCTTTATCTAACTGCTTCTAGACCTGACATTTTATTTAGTGTTTGTATTTGTGCCAGATTTCAATCAGACCTTAAAGAATCTCATTTAAGTGCTGCAAAGCATGTTATCAAATACATTGCCTCAACTTCAAATTTGGGTCTTTGGTATCCTAAAGAGTGATATTTTACTCTTCTTGGATACTCAGACGCAGACCTAGCCGGATGCAGAGTTGATAGAGAGAGCACCTTGGGCACCTGTCAACTACTTGGAAGCAGGACAGTATCTTGGTTTTCAAGGAAGCAAAGTACAGTAGCTCTTTTTACAGCAGAAGCAGAGTATGTAGCTCTTGAAAGTTGTTGTTCACAAATTCTGTGGATAAAACAACAGTTAAGAGACTTTGAAATTGAAGATTCATACACTTAAATCAAATGTGACAACACTAGCGCAATCAATCTCACCAAGAATCCGATTCTTCACTCAAGAGCAAAATATATAGAGATTCGACATCATTTCATTAGAGATCATGTTCAAAATGGAGAAGTTTCAATTTAGTTTATTGACTCAAAGAATCAACTGATGGATATATTTACAAAGCCTTTGGAGAAAAATCAATTTGAAGTTATTCGTTCCAGTCTAAATATCTTAAAGTCTAAAGAAGTTCAGATTCAAGACTGAAAGTCTAAAGGAACTCAGACTCAGACAATCAAGATCTACGACTGTAAGTTATTTCTATTTTAGAAACTTATCTCTCGGATCAAATCTTGAAAAGGTACGATCATCTATCCAAAATTAATTGGTGTTATTTTCCCAATTTTTCGTTATTAGCGCAATCCTTCCTTTTCGAAAAAGAAGTTATTTTTGAAATGACAGTTATCTAACTTTTGAAAAGGCATTTATTTTTAAAAAAGGCATATTTATATTTCCTTTTACGACGTTCCGTATGCCTCGCTTCGACTGCCTTATATATTGTCGGTTCTTCTTCATTTTACTCACGAAAACCCTAAGAGAAGCACCGATCTTCCATTTATGTCTTCTTCTCTTGTTTAATCCTCGAAAAAGTTTTCATCTTTCTTGGGAAACAAGCTTGGAATCTCTCAAAGACTATGAAAGATGTCATCTCAAAGAAAGTCTTCGAGGATCGTGAACAGGGAACCACAGCAAATGCGCGAGGGGCCTACGCACTTTGATCTCACTGAGGAAGAAGAATCTTCTAGACAGCAGCAGAGCCCACAACATTCTCAGCAGCGTCCATCTCCTCTATCTAGACTTCAGGATGTTGCACATCAAGAAGATGAAGAAATCATCGAAGACGCAGAACTCGTAAGAACTCTTAAGCCCGCTTTTACCTACAAGCTTTATCGTGCTTTGAAGAGGAGTGGTACTCCGTTGAACTACATTGATGAATTTCTTAAAGACAAACGCTATAGAAATGAAATTTTCTTGGCCCGCTTTTACCAAAAAAAAAAAAAAAAAACGATTGAGAATTGCCCCTGCTGGGTTGGCGGAAGAGGCATTGGCAAATATCCTAAGCGATCCACGTGTTGGAGGGTTGAGTCAACCAGATGGGAATGACGATGATAGGATGTACAGTCAGTTTAAACCTAGAATGGGTGTTGCAGCAAAAATCCAAAGCAAAAGGCCGTATTTATTTCGATCGGAGGAACACAAGAAACTGTACTCTAAGTTGCTGAAGCGTGGGGTGATAAACCCTAGAAGTGTCAACTTTGATTTTCTTGACTCTGTGAATGTCAATCTACGGGAAAAATTCAGTCTTCTTCAACTCGAACAGTTTTGTTCTGAAACTACAGAAGCTCATGCTGAACTTACTACTTATTTCTATTCGAATCTCAGTTTCTTGGATGCGAATAGGTTCTCTTTTAGTGTTCGAGATCAGGACTATGTGGTTGACATAAATACATTGGCTGATGTGATTAGGGTTGAAAGAGGGAGATATTAACCTATCAGTGTGTCTATTGCTCGTGCAACGTTGGAGCTTGTTAAGGATAGAAGGACGGAAGGAAAGATTTCCTATTTGAGGATGAATGCATCCAACATTTTGCTTCACAAGATTGTGATTAACTGCCTCAGACCAAAATCTACTTAAAAAATCAACGTTTTAAACTCGAAGGAAAAGCTGATGTATGCTATTAATGCTGGGAAAAAGTTCTCTCTTCCACACACTATTATGTTCCACATGTAAAGACCAGTGGTGAAGGACAATGGTCAACTTCCTTACCCAGCTCTTGTGATCAAGTTATTCAGACATTTGAACGTTCAGCCTCCGCGGATTCTCTGTGTTCAAACATGCGATCAAATGGTGGTGGGACTGAAAATGGTCTCTAAAATGCGTCTGAAGGAACTCAACAAGGCGTTGGAACAATTCAAGGAGAAAACCCCTGTCAAGACTCATCCAATCTCTTCGGCTGCAAAGAGGAAAAGGAAGGAGCCCATGGTTGCTCTATCCAAGAAAAGAAGAGCTCTCATCATTGAGGATGAAGATGATGAGGATGATATCACCATTTCTGCGATGGCATTGAAGAACTTGAGTCGTTCTGTTCCAAAATCGACGGAGAGATAGGAAAAAGACACGGATGAGACAGAACAGAGGACTGGAGAGAGAGAAGATTTGGAGAAAGAAGCAGAGGAGAGAGATGTAGAGGAGGAAAGAATTAAGGAAGAAGAAGAAGAGGAGAGAGGAGATCAAGCGGAAGCAGAGCATGAGGAACACTTTTCTCCACCTGAAGGCATGGAAACAGGGGGAGATCCTAAGAAAAGAAGAACGTTCTCATTCCCTGCCACTAGTGAAGGAATAAGTCGTTCTCCAGCAGATCCAGGGGACATCTAACATCTATGCCTCTCAATTTCCTGAGGAGGGACATGATGTTTCATCGCCCAACTTGCGTGACCATGCTGATTTGCCATCATCTGCCTATACTCTGTCTGATCGTGCAGAAGCCAGTACTTAGACTGATAATTCAACAGACTTTCGCAGAATACTTGATGTTCTCTTGGAGATGTGGGGTCAAATATATGCTATGGGATATGAAGTACAGAACTTGCAAAATGCAAGTCAAACCTCTTCAGTTTCTTTGCATGATCAAATTCATGCCCTTGCTCTTCAAGTTCAAGCAAATGCCAAGGGTGAAGATGTGGCGCAACTGAAGGAGGATTTGAAAAAGCTGGAAGGGATTGTCTAGTCAATGGGAGGTTTCCAGCTTGCTCATGTTCCCAAGCAATCGTAATTCAATTCTCTTTTCATTTCTACCTTTTTAATGATGCCAAAAAGGGGGAGAGATGTGGTGCAGATTTGATTTTGAACTTTGAACTCGCTTTTTGAACTTTTGTGTCAATTATGTTTGATTGACTTGACTTTTGTGTTTGGTTGTTTGGATTTGAACTGGATTTGGATTTGATTGTTTGAACATTTGTTTATCTTAAGTACTATTGATATCTCATGGCTTTGTTCATTTACAAGACTAACCACTTTCTGTGGATGCAGATTCTAGTGTTATTTTTACTAAGCCATTTATCTTTGTGAGATATCCATATTTGCTTGGGTAATGTTTTGTAGGTCAAATCCAAATCTGCAGGAAAGTTTTGTCACCATAAAAAAGGGGGAGATTGTTGGAGAAAACTTCATTGAGTGTTTTGAAGCTAACAAAACGTTTCCATCAATCTAGTTTGAAGACTTGCAGACTCTTCCATCAAAGTCTGAAGACTTCGGACTACCAGACTCAAGACTCAAAGTCTATCCTCATTGATAGTTTCTAGACCGTCGAAGAAGGCTTATCTAGAACTAGATGTTTCGTTAAGGATTTGACTTTATCGACTGGAGAAGATCTCTTGGCTGGATATAGCATGTCGGAATTCATTATTCAAATCAAGATTGATTCAGGGATTTTGGATCCGTTGATTGGCGAAGTATACTTGGAAGGTTCTACTTATGGAAACCTAAATCCTGATTGTATGGGCGAGCAGGATTGATGGGCTATCACCATGTTCCTTAAATAGCTCGAAGATCTTCCTAATTGATTCTATCCAACGGGTAGATTGGAAGAATTCCTTTGGTAAGTGCCAACGGGTGTGATGGCATAAATGAGTATATAGGGAAGACGTTCAAGTTGTTCGAGTGTGTGCGCGATAGAAGAATTCCAAAGTCTAAAGCTCCTTATTCTTTGTCAATTAAATCGTTGAGCGAAATCTTGTACGCAAAAGAGAGTCTATATCTTTGAGAGACCTTGAGGAAGTGTAGTAGAGTCTCTACACTGTAGAATCAAGGAAGAGCTTTTATGTAACAACTCTTTTGTTCATAGTGAAATCCAGCCGGTGGGCTGTCAGTGCGGAAGAGTGGACTTGGATTAAGCCGAACCACTATAATCTCTGTGTTCATATTCTCTTCTCTACGCTCTTTTACTTTGATCATAACTCGTTTTGTTTATAAGAGACAAATTTCCTTTTCATAATCTATTGTGGACTAGTGCTGCACACTTATCTCTTAAAATTGTTTTTACACCTATTCACCCCCCTCTAGGTGCTCATTCTAGCTTTCACAAATTTAACTAAGTAATTTTCACATTCTCCTAATTTCGAATTTCATGAAATATACAAAAAATGTCTTAGGATAAATTAGTTTCAATCTCTAGGATAGGTTGCATGCTCTTTAAGAAAATAAAAAATGCCATGTGCATGTCATATAGAATTAGGTTCATGTTACTTAGTGATTTTGGTTAGGTCCATTTAGCTATAAATTGCATGTCCTTAGGTTAAATTACATTGCATAGCACGACTCTCATTAATTAAGTGAAAACGAAAAAAAGAAATTGCGTGTTAATTAGAAATCATATCTAGGGTTGTTAATATGAATTCTGATCTAATCACGCAGATGCTTTCATTATTACAAGGTAAGTCTCGTAATTCATTCATTGCTTTCTTGGGTGTTAAATTGGTAGTTTGCGCACCTACATGATCATCTCACATGTTAGGGAATAGATTTAAAATCAATGTAAGCTGCATTCAAAAACATTTTTTTTTAAAATAAAAGAAATGGTATCGAAAGAGCATTAGAGAAGTCTAGTGTAACCAAATCCCGTACCCAAAGTCTCTAGTTCATAGGAGTAAAATAATCATCCCATTATTTTACTTAAGTGTCTAATCGACCTACCACAAACTAATTAATGGCGACTCCTAGATAAAATCCATTTGCATGTTAGGAAATTTTAACTAAGTCGCGAATTGGTATGGGCTTGGAAGAGCCCGAGTTAAGTCTAGGCTTAATAATTCATTAGCCAAACTTTAGGTAGTGCACTCGAAATTTTGGTCGCGATAGCTATGAATATTTGAAATATAAACTACTTATCTAAAATGAACTATTAAACATGGAAATACAATCTAATTAACGTGGTCTAAAGGGAAGTGTAATATTAAGAGAATGAAGCTATTTATAAATATGCAAATTTCCCTGAATGCACTCCTAGACATATTTGGTGACATTTTTAATGAAGATGCAGTCAAAATTATTAGCATGCAAGATATGATTTTTATATTTTTCTTTTTATGACAAGCGATATGTGAAAATAAAGTGCTACTATGGTAGTTAAACAATGCAATCCAATGTCCCAAATATGCATCAAAACATCTATTCATGAAAATTTTAATTTCTCTAACAAGGTAATTGTCATGGTGCAATTAAAATATGGAATCATCTATACAAAAACATGCAATAATGTCAATAAGCTTAGATGCAAAGGCAAACACCATTGGACATATTCTAGAAGAAATTTGCTATATGTAGATTCCCTAATTAATCTAAACTTGTGAATTTGTAACATTCCCTTATTAAGACTACAAATATAACATGTCAATCTAACATTGATTCCTAGTAAGTAAATTGTAAATGTAATATGCAAATTACTACATGGAACTCCATGCAAAGATGACATGAAATATGATCACAGATCCAACACATGAACATGTGATGAAACTTTATCATTGAAATTAAACGTAACACAAATTGTGTGACCTAATTAACATTATGCAGTGAATTTGATCTAAACTAAAATGCAAATCTAAAATATAAAAAACATGATAATGTAATCAAACAACGATCTCATCAAATTTCAACATTGAAATAAACTAACGCGATGCAATTACAACATCAGTTGCGATATATTCATGAGAAGACAGTAAACCAAAATTAAAAATAAAGGGAATTGGTTTAAATTAAATTAATTTTGAGACAAGTCGCTCCGCATTTTGGGTTCGGTTTATGAATACACTCGGGGACAAATATCTAGACAAAATCAAAATAGAACAACTCACATAATTTGAATTAGTCAAAGATTGGAAACCAGGAGTTTTAGATTTTTTTAACCTTGAAAGCACCACGCTGTCCAACTCAGTTCTTCAATTCTTCACAATCTCCTTTTCGAGTGGTGCCTTCTGTTTTCTTTCCTCCAAGTCCACATCGCTTATAGGTGTAGGTATTGAGCTCCAATGTGTAGCTGAATATATTCTAGATATATTTGCTCAATCTCGTGCACTTTTCAGCCAACACTTCTAAAACGAATTTTGGTGTTCTTCTTGATTTGCAGGATTGGTTAGCTTCAGCGTTATTCCCAGCATGATGTAAGCCGACCAAAGAAGCCGTTGCCTGAGTAGATAACAAGACCATGCCAGATAAATCAACAATGAACCGTAAAGGATGCTAGAGATTTACATGGATCGGGGCTAGTGTTATTACCTACTTCATGAAAAGAATCGGATGTAAACAGTTCACTATTAAGTGAAAGTTATAGAGTTACAATCAAATAGCTCAATCTCTCATTTGTTCCCCAAGCTCCAACACACAAATTCCTACAAGTTCTCATATTTATCTCACCAAATTTTGCCAAAAACT
The DNA here is from genome assembly GCA_014182545.1 of Eucalyptus globulus. Lineage (NCBI taxonomy): Eukaryota > Viridiplantae > Streptophyta > Magnoliopsida > Myrtales > Myrtaceae > Eucalyptus > Eucalyptus globulus. The sequence goes on from CM024720.1 coordinate 7,784,853, forward strand.
TGCAAGACACATTAAATAATTTGTGTAAGTGTTCAAAACAAAATAGGAGAGAAAACTTACTAAAAAGGGACAAAACTGGTCCAAACACCCATCCTTGATGGGTTGACCTGACAAATTCTACTGAGACACACTAACTAGGGGTAAGCGGTTCCAGGCTCCTTACAGGTTCCGCTTAGAACTTGAAACCTACCCTCGGGTATAGGTTATTCATTTTTTGGAACTTGAAACCTACCTGTCGGAACCTAGAACCTGGAACCTACCTTGTCACAGGTTCTGAGGTCCAATAGGTTTTTTTTTTCTTTCTTCATTTTTAGTTAAACAAAATGAAAATGAACGCAATAATAAAAAAAAAAAACTTGTCATTCATCAAAGAGACTACAAAATGAACAAAACTATCAACATAAGAAAAGGAATTGTTGGCAAGGAATACAACTAAATAAAAGTAGGGGTGAACAGTTCCAAGTTCTGTACAGGTTCCATCTGAAGCTTGAAACCTACCCGTTGGAACAAGTTCCTTATTTTTTGGAACCTGAAACCTATCTTGTATACCCTAGAACTTGGAACCTATAATGTCACAGGCTCCAAGGTCTATCCAAGTCCCTCTTATATTATTATTTGAACAATTATAATTCACTAATCATAACTTAATTTTTGATCCACGTTTGTGCCTTTCCAAATCGTGGATGATCTCGGTTGTCATGTAATCGCGAGGGATCAATTACTAACTCTGACTACAAGATCACTAGAAAAATCGATTTACTGTCGTCCATAGCAAATATTGTAATTGTGCGGAATCATCCATGAATCGGCTATGTACTTTTGTCGAATCAATTTACATTCGTTCGTTAATTGACGTATAACAATGTAGTATTGTGCTTTGTCGATCCTTATGGTCGAGTAGTTTATCCTTGATTGAATTCTCAAGTCTTTTGCATTTTAATCCTTTATGGCCTCTCCCAATAGATTAGTTAACCCATGAGTAATCAGTTCAAAGTAAATTCACTATCGGTGCATTGATGAAATAACCATTTCATACATATCGATAAGGGTCAAATTTCAGGATATCACAACAATCTTGACCTTTATGAAGACATCTAGGATGAATATTTCTTGATGTTGATATGCTTAGTTAGTTTGTGATAAATAGGATTTCTAACCAAATATATTACCTTTGTTGTCATTGTAGATGATAACACTTTTATTGATGTTAACAATGCAACCTTGAGGGGGATAAACATGTTGTTTCTAAATTTTGAAAAACTTTTGCAAAATTTTTCAAATTGAACTTTGATAAATGTAGAAACAGATTAGTATAGTTAGATGCATGATGCTTCTATCAAACATATATTCCTAAAGTGAAGAGATAAACAATATTGCACATGGAAGTAGTGCGACTTTTACTTCTCGGGTTATTGTTCACCCTCTTTTCTCCACCTGGGCGACTTAATTCCTGTTCACCCGAGTGACTATTCTGCTAAGCCCGACTATTCTGTTGGTCCGTTGGCTCTAATTTTTGGTGGGTGGACTTGCCTGGCACCTTCCTCCATCTCCACCGAAGCGTTTCTTGTGGCCTGCCCTCTTCGGGTAAAAATGTTCTCCTTCTATTAGGGTTCTGCGGTTTTCTTTCTCTTCTAGTGTGTTGGGCTTGCTTCATAACTTGAGTATGGATATGCTCACGAATGAGAAAGCGTCTGCGTTGGAGGCCTAGCAAGCTAGGATTCGGGGCCGTAGTCGAGGTGGAAGATCTCGGCCTCCAATGGATAGGGGAAAATCTATCGCTAAAGCCGAGCCCTCTCTCCCTTCAAGCCATGTGCTGGATATTATTGCTGCTACTGCACATGGCTAAATCCCAGACCCAAGGACAGCAGGCAAGAGGCTCAAAGCCCCCTCGAATTCAGTCATGGGCCAATGTTGCTAAGGCAGTTATGAAAGGGTATAATCTCTCCTATGTGCCCCCTTCCTTTGTTGATAAGAAACTGGCGGTGGTTCTCTCGGATGATATCTTGTAAGGCACAGATCCAAAGTGACATGAGTGTATTGTTGGATACTTTGTGGGAAAGAGACTCCTATTTAAGCTTACAGAAGCCACTTTAAAGCACACTTGGGGACATCACCTCCATGATGTCATGGCCAATGATCAAGGTTTTTACTTTTTCCATATTCCAGACCATGATTTCAGAAGGAAAATCCTTGACGAGGGGCCTCTTACTGTCGCTAGAGTTCCTCTCATTTTACAACAATGGCATCCACTCCTTGAGTTGAAAAAGGATGAACACTCTTCCATCCCGGTATGGGTCAAATTAAAGAACATCCCTTATGCATTATGGTCTGCTATTAGGATAAGCGCGGTTGCTAGTGCCATTGGGAAACCTTTATATGTTGATCTTAGAACTGAGCAAATGAAATTGATTTCGTTTGCTAGGGTTTGCATAGAGATATTTGCAAAGGATGCACGTTATGACTCAGTGGATATTGTCCTAAATGGTGAGATCCGAACTGTAGCTGTTGAGTACGAATGGAAACATGTCTCCTGTCAAAGGTGTGGCACCTTTGGCCACAAGTGCTCGTCCCAAGAAAGCCCCCTATTCCTACAGAAGTCCCCCGGGTTGCTCCAGACAGTGGTGGCCAGGCTCCTGACGTTAACCTTGTTGAGGACCCTCTGCAAACCTTAATCGGAGCTGCACCATCCTTTGAAAATGTTCCAGCTCCAGGTTTGACAATCCCAGATGTTGCTGAGGATGGTTGGAAGCTAGCTAGTTTCAAAAAGAAGAAACACTTAGTTCAATCAAAGAAGCCAGGCCCTTCTTTTACTGAGGGAAAAGGTGATATGGTGTCTATTTTGACGCAGCCCCCTATTTCCAAGGTGTTTCAAAAGAAGCAAGCATTACCCCAGCTCAATAAAGTTGTGGCTCCACCTGCTTCCACTAGTGTATCTCTGCGAATAGCCCCATCCACTGCAATCTCTTCACCAAGATTGGTTGAAGAATCTGAGGAGGAAGCTAATAATGTCAACAGTTCGAATGAGGACAACCTTGTATTGCACAGCTCGTGTTCCTTAGACTCAAACGCCAAAGGAGTATTTTACTGATGCTCCTATGGTCTCTGGCCAGTAGCCACTCCCTCCTTAGGAGCCTATTCCAGTGCCCTCTGTTCCCAAGTCTTCTCCAAAAATAGGGGCCAGTCCGAGGCAGACGGCTAAGTGGCAGTAAACTCTTTATCCTTCCTTGTATATATTAGTATGTGAATATAGGAGTTTAGAATATAAGGGGTCTCATGGATCCCCTTAAACAAGCTGAGATTAGAAGCTTTGTTAGCATGAATAAAATATGTTGTGTTGGTATTTTCGAAACTAGAGTTCCTAAATCACGTTTCCTCTCCATCTTGACAACTCTATTGGCGGGTTGGAATTAGCTTTCAAACTATGAACAGTCCCCTAGGGGGAGGATATGGGTTGGTTGGAATCCATGTATGGTGAGCTTTGATGTTTTCTCCTCTAATGCTTAAGTGATTCATGGAAAACTTAGATACATTAACTCAGGATTTGACCTCTATCTGTCCATTATTTATGGGGAGCACACTTTTGTTACTCGGCGGGCACTTTGGGAAGAGCTTATCCATCTTAGTTCCAGCTAGTTGGATTGTCCTTGGGTGGTGGCGGGGGATTTTAACGCTATTCGGTACCCCTCGGATTGCGTAGGAAGCTCAAATACCTGGCTCCCATCCTTTGATGATTTTGGGCATTGCTTAGCCCAAGTAGAGTTAGAAGACTTAAGGTATGTGGGCTATCACTACACTTGGTCTTCATCTTCGGGTGCCAATTGGAAATTGAGGAAAATAGATAAGGTGCTAGTTAATACAAAATGGTGTCAAGTATTCTCTTACTCATAAGCCTCTTTCCTAGCTCCGGGAATTTCTGACCATAGTCCTATGTGTGAAAGTTAGAACGAGCACCTAGAGGGGGGTGAATAGGTGTAAAAACAAATTTCCCCGAGTGAAGTGTGCAACTCAAATCAGCAATAGATTATGAAAAGGAAATTAGACTTTAGTAAACAAATTGAGTTATGATCAAAGTAAAAGAGCGTGAGGAAGAGAATAAGAACACAGGGTTTATAGTGATTCGGCTTAATCCAAGCCTACGTCCACTCTTCCGCACTAACAGCCCACCGGCTAGATTTCACTATGAAACAAAAGAGTTGTTATAATAAAGCTCTTCCTTGATTCCACAGTGTAGAGACTCTGCTACACTTCCTCAAGGTCTCTCAAAGATATAGACTCTCTTTTGTGTACAAGATTTCACTCAACAGTTTAATTGACTAAGAACAAGGAGTTTCAGACTTTGGAATTCTTCTATCGCGCACACACTTGAACAACTGGAACATCTTCCTTATATACTCCTTCATGCCATCATACCCGTTGGCACTTACCAAAGGAATTCTTCCAATCTACCCATTGGACAGAATCAATTAGGAATATTCTGAGCTATTTAAGGAATATGACGATAGCCCACCAATCCTGCTCGCCCATACAATCAGGATCTAGGTTTCCATAAGTAGAATCTTCCAAGTATACTTTGCCAATCAACGGATCCAAAATCCCTGAATCAATCTTGATTTGAATAAAGGATTCTAACATGATGTATCCAGCCAAGAGATCTTCTCCAGTCGATAGAATCAAATCGTTAACGACACATTCAGTTCTAGATAAGCCTTATTCGATGGTCTAGAAATTGTCAATGAGGATAGACTTTGAGTCTTGAGTCTAGCAGTCCGGAGGTCTTCAGACTTTGATGGAAGAGTCTGCAAGTCTTCAGACTAGACTGATGGAAACGTTTTGTCAGCTTCAAAATACTCAATGAAGTTTTCTCCAACACTATGGTGGTTAGAGTTATAGCTCCATCTTCTTCTAGAAAGATGTTTAAGTTCTTCAACTTTTGGATGAAGCACCCGGATTTCCATAATATTCTTGCTCAAGTGTGGGACATCCCGGGAGTGGGCACACCCATGTTTAAGCTTTGCTGCAAGCTTTGAACTCTTAAAGGCCATCTTAAGCAGCTTAATAGGGAATCCTTCTTGGATATTTCCATTAGAACGACAAATGCAAGGCAAGCACTACGGCTCACTCAGGATGCTTTAATGCATGAGCCCAGCAATCTTTCGCTTGTGGATTTGGAAAGGAGTCAACTCAGGATCTTCTTGGATCTTAGGATGCAAAATGAGTCATTCTATAGACAAAAGTCTAGAGTTAGATGGTTGAAGGAGGGTGATCTCAATACTAAATTCTTCTATCACTCCGTGAACAAAAGGCACCGAAGGAATAGAATACTCTCGGTCTCGGACACATAATGCAATCTTGTGAATGATCCTGATGCTATGCAACGGGTATTTGTTTCGTATTTTCAGAACCTCTTGACCTCTTTGGACTCTCCTTCTCGCCTAGCTATCCTGGAGATTCAAGGGATCTTGCAGCAGTCGTTGAATGAGGAGTAGGTTAACTTCCTTTCTCGGCCTATTTCAGAGATGAAAATTCATGACAACCTATTCTCCTTAACTGTGGGCAAGGCTCCAGGTCCTGATGACTTCAATGTGAAAGGGCTAGTAACAACACCTAGAGGGGGTAAATAGGTGTGGAGAATAATTTTTGCAAAGATCAAAAGAAATATTTTACTTTTGAAACTAAGTCTGAAGAATATTAGACTTTGTGCGAGTTCAGACTTTAGTAGTTAAATAGGATTACAAACAAATAAAAGAGTTTAGGGAAGATAATAAGAATATAGAATTTATAGTGGTTCGGCTTAGATCAAGCCTACGTCCACTGTCTCATTCTGATAGCCTGCTAGTTGACTTCCACTAAGAAACAAAAGAGATTTTACAGTCTTGTGATCTCAACTTCACAGTGAAGAGTCTCTACTACTCTCTCACGAAGTCACATTAAGATTCTCTCTCTCTTTCGAGTACAATTTTGAGCTCAGTGAATGAAATAGCAAGAGAATGAGAGTTTCAAACTTTGGAATTTTTCTTTTACACACACATCAAATGACTAGAGATATCTCCTTTAAATACCCCTTCATGCCTTCTTGACCATTGGCACTTTCCAAAAGAATTCTTCCAATCAACCCATTGGACAAAATCAATCAAGGAGATCTCGAGCTATTTGAAGATCATCATGAAAGCCCGTTAATCTTGTTCGCCCATACAATCGGGATCTTGGTTTCCATAAGTAGATACCTTCTATGACATCGTAGATTTTCAGTCCTATTTTCAATTGAATAAATCGAGCCTTTCATCAATCTGCCTATAGTGCTATTCTTAGAGCCAATCACTCGTGAGATAACTAGTTTATCTGGGGAAGTCATTAAGAGATTTTAATGCGATAGACTTGAGAATTCGACCAGAAATCGACTATTCGACTGTGTTAATATGCAATGGTCATTATGGCATTGTCAAAATCAATCAGAGATTAGGGATAAGTCGATTCGATTGAGATGTGTGATCAAAGTGCAACATCCTAAATTTTCAACCCTATTTTCTATTGAATTAATCGGGCATTTCTTTGACGCGCCTATAGGGTTGTTCTCAGAGCTGATCACTCTCAAGATAACTAGATTATCTCGGTAAGCTATTAAGGAAATTTAAGACAATAGACTTGAGAATTCGACCAGGAATTAGCTTCTTGACCGTGCTCATCTTTAGAGGTCATTACGACATAGTTAAGAATCGATTTGAGATCAGAGATAAGTCGGTTCGATTGAGATGTGTGGCCGATCGTGGGTGACTCTACTAAATTGGAAAATTCTCGTCGACCGGCACTAATTTGATTTTATTATCGTTTTGGTACCATGTGCCCGTATTGAATCCTCGATATTTTCACGACAACCGAGCGTCGCCAATGTGTCGAGTGGGTTCATCATGGCTCGAAGAAAATCGACCATGGGTCATTTGCCCTAAAAAGTTTTGAAAACTACCCGTTAGCATAGGTCATGCTAAAAACGCATCGAAGTGAAATTAACCACCAGTTTGAGTCTAATTTAAAAAATTGAAGATTCTGTCATGTCACAATAAATTCTAGGAACATTGACTCAGTCTCAAAAGATTTTTCTGCAATTTGAGACTTTTTGGGAAAAAGTTGGCTTTAATTTTTGTTTAGATAGGCCGGGGATTGTTTTTGGTCGCAAATTTGGGATGCAAGATGGATCCTTAGGTGAGGAAAAATGTCAATTGAAGCATTGAGGTGTCAATGGAATTTATTGAAGCCATATGAGATTAAATCAAGGGAGATGAAGTATCCAATTGAAGCCTTATATTTGCAAATTCGTAGCTCCCCCTCCCCCTAGCCAAATTGGACCATTCCAAGGGTTGTATGGTGTGCTTTGGTGGCTCATTGACAGCCATGGACTCTTCGCTTAGTGGACAAGCACAAAGGGGGACAATTTGGTGGAAAAAATGGCCAAGTGGCCCCCTCCATCTCTCTCTCCCTCATCCTCTCTCCCTTGCTGCTGTCCAAAGCTTCTTCCTCCCACTCTCTTGCTGCCGTTCGACCACCACGGCAACTGAAGGAGTAGCTAGAGCAAGCCCGTCGCTGCTAAGACCGCTGCGCCGTCGCCATTCGCACGCTGGAGCTGCTCCGCCTTATCACGAGCACCACGGCCGATCCCGTTGCCTCTCTCGTCCCTCCCACGACCTAGTAGCTGTATCGGATCTGTTGTAGCTCATCTGGAGCTATCCCAGCTCCGTTTGACCCCCGTGAGTCTACATCTAGGCTCGATTTGGCCTATTTCCCCCTTCCTGATCAATTCCCGCCTAAACCAAGCTAATTTCCTCTAATTTCCAGCAAGATCAGATCAGGTTTTTTGTGGGTTTTCAGCCACCTTCTAGGCTCACTTTGGAGGTGTTTCGGGCCTCAGACCTTAGGCCTACTTTGGAGAAAAATGTCCCCCGCGACGTTCCCAACATTTCAATTCGAGCGGATTGCTAAACGAGTGAGTTTAGCTCACTAATCCTCGCTTAGTTTGTTAATGATGCTTAAGGGTTGATTAGTGTTAATTAAGCATGATTAGGTGGTTAGATTAGTTTAGAATAATTAAATTAAGGACTTAACAATGCATGTTAGGCAATTGGATAGTGTAATTAGCAAATAGGCACATACTATTATTTATTGAATGAACCTCGGGATTTTTCCCGGTCCGTTTTGGCGTCCAATTAGGCATTACAGGCCTAAATTGGATTTATTAGTATTTAATAATTAATTTTTGTAATTATTTTATTAATTAATTATTTTTCGGAAATAAGGCCGGGATAGCTGACGATCGGAATTTTATGCTAATTATCGTGGTGCAGTCCGTTTATTTATTTGAGTTTTGATTTGTACCGAATTGAGTTAATTGTGGATTTTTAGGATATGTTCCTAAATAAATTAATTTTTGGGTATGATAAAGATGAGAAAGAGAGTGGTAGTGCGTGGCTCGAAGACCTAGGTAATAAATCACCTTTGAATGGCACGTGGCTCGGTGATTAATACGTCATCTTAGAGAATGCACGTGGCTCAGTGATTTGGTATATCGCCTTTGAAAATGCATGTGGCTCGATGACTAAGTGTGTCGCCTTAGAGAATGCACATGACTCGGTAGCTAGGTATATATTATTTGGAGATTGAAAATTATGAATTGAAATGACCGAGATGGTAGTCTGGTTGACATGTAATCGACTAGATCGATGTTTCGATCCGTGATATTTGAGTGAATGCCTATTGAATTGTATTGAATTGCAGGTGGAACCTGAGGCCAAGGTAAGTCCTCTGACTCATGTGTGCATAGGTAATCCTTTTGGCATATTGGCCTTTTAATCAAGTCTCAGGAGGGTAGAACTCACTGAGACATAGTCTCATTAGTTATTATATAACCAATTTCAGGCCCTTAGATGGCAGCACCTCCACCTCCCCCTGTTCCTGAGCAGTTTGGTATTCCCGAGAGCATTTTAGAAGAGGCTACTCATTTCCACATTCACCTTGACCCATAATGATTAGAGTACGTCCTGATAAAATCTACCGTTTGGGTTGACGTGGGTAAAGATGATCTGATGCCCCATGAGTATAGATCGTGGTATCATTACTACCATGATGGGCGAAGAGAGGGTCCCATACCGGAAGAGGATGTGCCACAATATTTCTTAGAGGAAGCCTTTGGGGAAGGGACTGCAGATTCCAAGGATGGAGCGGTAAATGATGCTAGGGATCCCGCACTCGGGAGTGATCTAGCTTCTTCGGTGTATATAGTTGAGGATGCCAACTAGAGTGAAGAAGAAGGGGAAATTGTGGAACAGGAGGAGGAGGGACCAAAGGAAGACGAGGAGATGGAAGAGGACGAAGAACTTGAAGAAAATGAACTTAATTAAGAGGAATTGGAGGAGGATCCAGAGGATGATCCTAAGTATGACTCGGATGAGGATTGAGACCTCATCTTGTTTTGTGAACCCCGGGTTGTGAATTGATGTGTGATAGATTAGGAGTTGTGGATAGTATTGTAAAATATACTAAAAGTGTGGTTGTGAATTTCAATATGAAAAAGTATAACCTTATTTTTCTATCCCATTGTTTTATTATCTTGGGATTTATAATTGCTTACGTATGTGCTTATTAAAATAAATGGGTCGGTGATAAGTCCTAGGACATCGCTAGTAATCAACCGAATTGAAGGATGGGCACGCGTTCGAGGTTCGGGGCATGACTTAAAGTGTGGGTGATTAAAATTCTTGTCGATCGGGTCCAGATCGATTTTTTATCGTTTTGGGTACCCTGTGCCCATAATTGAAATCTTGAGATTTTCTTGACCACCGAGAGTTGTTGATGTGTTGAAGTGGTACATTGTATCGTGAAGAAAATTGACCATATGTCAATTGCACTAAAAATTTCTAAAAGCTACTCGGTAGCCTAGATCATACTAAAATCGCTCTAGATAGAAATTAACCGTGAATTTCAATCTGATTTCAAAAATTGAAAGTTCTGTCATGTTACAGATCATTTTAGGAATGTCTACTCGATCTCTGAAAATTTTTGCAAACCGAGACTTTTTGGGAAAAGTTGAGGTAAGGTCGTTTTTGTCCGAAAATCTAAAAGACCGTTTTTTATCATGAAATTGGGATACAAGTGGGTTCAATTGGCTAGGAAAAATGCCACTTTAATTAAGGGTATGATGGTTGGATTTTTAGAGGCCAAATGAGGTTGATTCAAGAGCCATTCAAGTCCAAATTGAACCAACCTCCACCAAAATTCGTAGCACCCCCTTAGACCCAACAATTGGACCACTTTAAGCTTCTAGATGAGGGCGTTTTTGGCTGAAAATTGGATGTGGATGACAGCATGCGAGGTGGACTAGTCAAGGGAACCAAGAAGATGAGATAGAAGGCCATGGTGGTCCCCCTTAGCCAAATGGTCCCCCTCTTTTCCTTCCTCCCTCCTTATTCTCTCCCCCACCCCACCGTTGACCAACCCCTTTCTCTTTCTCCATTTTGCTATTTGAAGCTCACAAACCCAAAAGAAGAACCAGCTCAGCCTCCCTTCGCCACCGAAAGTTGCCGCGATGATGTTGCTTTCTTGTGCGTGTGCCTTCACCTCCACCACGTCCCGAGCCTTGTCCATCGCTGTCCTTGGTTGTCTAGTGTCCCTCAACCCACGTGAGGCTCAGCCGGAGCCCGTTTAGCCACCTCCGACCACCGTGGAGCTCCGCCTTAGCCTGCTTGACCCGCTGCAGCCTTCCCTTGCTGTTTCCAACTCAACTAGCTTTCGGTCCAGCTTCTTCCTGCACAAAACAAAACCGAACAACAGTGGGTATTTCCAGCCGCTATTGGGCCGTTTTCAAGGCTTTCCAGACCTCGAAAGGCAATCCCACTTTGGAGTTTGTCGCTCCTCGCCGCGTCCCCATATTTTGATCCGAGCGGATCATTAATCAAGTGAGTTTGCTCACTAAACCTTACTTAGTAGGTTAATTATTCTTAAGGGTTTTTTATATTAGCTTAAGTATGGATTAGTGATAAGTTAGAATGGTTATATTAGCCTTAGAATGGTTTAGTGTTAAGCTAATTAGTGAGATTAGCATCGTCGATGATGGATTAGTCAAATCCAGTAGAATTCCTGCAGTTCTGGTTTCTGGACACTCACCGTTTGCCATTTTTTAGATCGAAATGGGTTATGAATTTGAGGCTAATGTCTTCTTGAGAAATGTTTTAGACGTCCCCAGCTACAACATATATTTTTCTCAAGATTCTTAGAGACTTAAAAGAAGGAGATATCAGCTCTGTCATTTTCAAACAGAACTTCAGTTTCGCTGGAACTGGTGACCTTTTAGGATTCGAGGGGTTTTTATCAACTCTTAGGGTTCGAACTTCAAAATGGTTTCTTCACAAAAATTGTTTATCACATCTTATATTTTAATATAGTCAAATTTCAGATCAAATGAAAATGTTTTGGACTTCGAACCAAACTAATTTTGAAAAATAGACTTTTGGAAAACGGACCCAATTTTTGTTGCTAAATTGAATGATTTACTGGGCCAAATCTAGAATGATCTGGGTTAAGGTGTGTTCTTGAAAAATGTTATTTATGTGTCTTTTACAACATATTTAAATTTGAGAATTTTCTGAACTCGTTTGATTAGATTTCTGGATTTAAACTTGGAGACATGCGAGTGGGCCTATTCTGCCGGTTATGGCTGGTTATGATTTTGTGATGGAACCTGATGCTATGCTTGCAGGAAAGTGCATAATTGATGATATATGGTTGGTTTGTGATATGCCTAGAGTTTATGCTGGATGATCGTGTGAAGGTTAAGAGACTGTCTCTGTCGTGTGTCAGTGGACATTAAAAGTTATGAGAATCGTCCCCAGTGTATGTCGGTGGACGTTAAAAGTTAAGAGTGTTGGAGAAAACTTCATTATCTATTTTGAAATTGACAAAACGTTTCCATCAGTCTAATCTGAAAACTTACAGTCTCTATCATCAAAGTCTGAAGACCTCCTGACTCAAGATTTAAAGTTTGTCATCACTGATAGTTTCCAGACCGACAAAGAAATGTTTCATTCAATGAAGAAGACTTATCCAGATACAAGTATATCTTTAAGGATTTAATTCGTACGGTTGAAGTATATCTCATGACTAGAGATATCATTTCGTGATCAATTATTCTTATTGAAATCAACTTGAATAATTAGATCCGTTGAATGGCGAAGTATACTTAGAAGGTTCTACTTATAGAAACCTAGATCTTGATTGTATGGGCAAGCAGCATTGGTGGGCTATCATCACATTCCTTAAATACCTTGAGATCTTCCGAATTGATTCTGTCTAACGAGTAGATTGGAAGAACTCCTTTGGAAGGTGTCAACGGTTATGATTGTATGGAGGAGTATATAAGGAGGACGCTCAAGTCATTCGAGTGTGTGCGTAAAAGAAAAATTCCAAAGTTTGAAGTTCTTAGTTCTTTGCTGTTACAATTTGTCAAGCTTAAACTGTACTCCAAAGAGAGAGATCATATACTTGTGAGACCTCGAAGAAGTGTAGTAGAGTCTCTACACTATGGAATCAAGGACGTGTTACTGTAAAATCTCTTTTGGTTCTTAGTGGAATCCAGCCAGTGGGCTGTCAGTGCGAGAAAGTGGATGTAGGCTTGGTCTAAGCCGAACCACTATAAACCTTGTCTTTCAATTCTCTTTCCCTAATCTCTTTTCTTAATTCGCAGTCTTATACATAAGCTTACAATCTTCTATATCTTCAGTCTACCGTTTTCATATAAGTTGAATTAAGTTGTTAAGTTTTGTAAAATCTGCTTGAATACCTATTCACCTCCCTCTAGGTGTTTATACTAGCTTTATCAAAGAGGACCCTTCCCCAGCGTGTGTCGGTGGATATTACTTAACCCCGCCGTGTGTTGGTGGATATTACGTAATCTCGGCGTGTGTTAGTAGTTATTATTCTTCCCCGGCATGTGTCAGATAAAATTGCTCGTGTGGGTAATAATTAATTAATTAATTAATTAGAATGTATGTTGAGTTGAATTGATGGACCGACGTGTGTCAATAATTCTTGCTTTGATGTGTATCGGTAGTTCTTGCTCATGTGAGTAGTGATTTAATTGAAATTCTTGCTCGTATGAGTAATGATTGATTTGGATGTTCCAAAATGGTGTGTACATTTGCTATACACACATGATTGTGATATGAACTGTGCTGACCTGTAGGGAGGATTTGAGACAAGGTAAGTCTCTGTGGTTGTATGATTGTGTGGTTAGGACGCCTTAGGCGTATTACCCTCCTAATTGGGATTTAGAGCGTGAACTAGCTGAGATTTATACCTCACCCCATCGTGGGCTTCATTTTTCAGGATTGTAGAGTGGAGAATTTGGAGCCGAGCTGAGGTGATTTGAAGTGTAGGTTAGATAGGACAGTTTCTTTTTGAGAGTCAATCATTTGAAGTCTTGTGACTGTAGACTTTTGTACTTGATTCGGTGTATTTTTAAAAGCATGTTTTGTTTGAAAATCTGTTGTCCTACTTTTCTATCCCGAGATAATTACTGTCAGGAGATTTGTTATTCGTTTCCACATGTGCAATAAAATGAAATGGTCAGTGACTCATCCTGGGAAGTCGCAAAATTTTATCGACCAATAAGGGATGTGCACGTGCTCGAGGATTGGGGTTTGACACCTTCCAAGTTTACTTGCCTTCCAAAAGATTGGATGTATCGAAATTGATTTCAATAAAGATAGCCAATCTTGTAGGTGCTATCTCCAACCAGAAAACTATTTAAAAACCATACGAACCGAACCCTTGAAGAAATAAAGATAATGTCGCGTCTAGAAATAAAGATAATCTCGCGTCTGGATTAGTCTTCATTCTTCACTTGCGTTCAGTCTGGGATTTCGTCAGAGTGGATAGATTTTGACACTAAAGTCTGGCAGTCTTAAGACTGACACAGAAGTCTAGCAGTCTTCATAATAGACTTTGGATAAGTTTCATCAACTTCAAAACTATAAAGGAGTTTTCTTCAACACAATGTTGATTTTTTCAAACTTAACTGGGACGTAGTTGGGCCATTCGTGTTGGAGGTAGTTAAGGACTTCTTTACTTTTGGGAATCTTTTGCGTGAGGTAAACAACACTATTGTAGCCCTTGTGCCTAAGACTCCAAATGCATCATCAATTTCTAGCTTTAGACCAATTGCTTGTTGTAACATTATATACAAATGTATTACCAAGATCATAGCCAGTAGATTGGCGGCCATCTTACTGTCCGTGATTAGTATTTCTCAGAACGCCTTTGTTAAAGGTTGAAGAATCAGTGATAACATCCTCCTTGCTTGGGGTAAGTACACTATCAGTACCAAAAGTTGTGTATTGTGCTCACTTTGGTGCCAAAAGTTTATGTCGGATCACTTAAGTGCCAAATCGGAGGACAAACGATCACTTTGGTGCCACCGGTGAGAGATTCCGGCCAAAATGATTACGTGACTTTTATATTTTAAAAAAAAATCGATATGGCTATTAAATGACGTCGTTTTCCATCTTCCTTAAGAAAACAACGTCGTTTTGCCGTCCTAAGTGGATGGCTTCACAAAAACGATGCGGCAAAACTCATTTAGGGATTTATTTATTTTTAATGTGGGGTTGAAATTAGAGTTTTTTTGTCCGATCCTTGCTTGGTCGCCGTCGCTCGATCGCAGCTTGAGGCGCGTGAGGTTCTTGCACTTGAGTGAGATTAGCATGAGCATGTTGTCGCCAATGATCAACGACTTGCGGTCGCACTTGAGGGCAAGCTTTGTGACCGAGTCGAACCACACGAATAGCACCGGGACCGCATCCAACAGCTCCGAGTAGGTGTGGAGGGCAAGCCTCTGGTGACTCTGGCCTTTGATTGCGAGCCAGCGACGGCACACGAGGGAGCACCAGCCCTGGTCGTTGGAGTCTAGGTACTGGAAGACACGGGCTAGGTACTCGTCGGGGAGATCGAAGATGGAGAGGGAGAGATCAGGGGTGGTGCACTCGTTGGCGGCCTCCCCGAGCATTAGCCAGATCACAGCCTTCGACTTGGCCACCAAGTGGCTGTTGTCAAGGTCGGAGCCGCGGCCATTGAGCGCAAGAGCCGTCGAGGACGGCGACTGGCCCATTGCCGGTGGAGGTGGAGGCGGCTTACCTTCTCTCTCTCTCTCTCTAGATTTGGGGATTTAGGGTTTTGAATTGGGGGAGAGACACCAAACGGCGTCGTTTGTTGTTTAAATGCTGACTGTGTTCTTTGGCGAGCCACATCGGCCTCAAAAATTAATAAAAAAGTGTCACGTCGAATTTCCGGCCAACCAGATCGGAGTTGGCACTAAAATGATCGTTTTTCAAACTTTTGGCACTCAACTGATCTAAAGTAAACTTTTGGCACCAAAGTGAGCGCCATACACAACTTTTGGCACTAATAGTGTACTTATTCCTCCTCGCTCAAGAGCTATTTAGTGGCTTCCATGTTGATCCTTACTTGCTGAAGTGCGTTATTAAGGTAGACTTTCGAAAAGCCTATGACACCATTGATTGGGCCTTCTTGGAAGTAACTATCCAAGCTTTTGGCTTTCCTGATCATTTGATTAGGTTGATTATGATATGTGTCCGAACTCCAAAGTTCTCCATCTCAATCAATGAGGAGCTCCATGGTTTCTTTCCAAGTGGACGGGCCTTCGCCAAGGAGATCTTATGTCGCCTTACCTGCTTACTTTAGCGATGGAGGTATTCTCTAGGATTCTCTATCCGCAATCTAGACAGTACGGGTTCAAATATTTCTGGAGGTGCAAGCCCACATGCCTTTCCTACTTATTTTTTGCTAATGATGTATTTCTCTTTTGTGAAGTGGATATGATTTCCGTTTCTTTTCTTAAAGATGGGCTTCTCACTTTCTTCTCTTGGAGTGGATTAACACCGAACTTGAACAAAAGCGAAGTTTTTCTTGTGGGAGGGGGGGTACACTCCATACTCGTTCCTTAATTCTCCAAACTCTCGGCTTTAGGGAAGGCGTCCTCCCGGTCCGCTACCTTAGAGTTCCCATCATATCGTCTTGGCTAAGCAAGTCTCACTACAATGCCTTGGTAAACCTTATAACGTCAAGGGTACAATCCTGGGCGCAACGCTTCCTCTCTTTTGCAGGCCGACTTCAACTAATTAAGTCCATCCTTCATTCTATGCAAGTGTATTAGGCTAACATCTTCATGTTACCTAGAGCGGTGTTAGATCGCATTGAGCAAATTCTTCGGCAATTTCTCTAAAAGGGCCCTGACCTTAGGTCAAGGAATGCAAAAGTGGCATGAGAAGACGTTTGTCTCCCAAAACAAGAGGGAGGACTCGGCATTCGTAATCTCCGTGATTGTAATACAGCAGCGATGTTGAAACATATATGGATCCTATTCACAGATAAGAAATCTCTTTGATGTAAATGGATCCACTCTATCTTTTCTGAAAAAGAACTTTTGTGTAGTTAATAAGCCTACCTTTTGTTCCTGGGTGTGGAGGAAATTGTTGGATCTTTGAAGGGACTTCCAACAATATTTTAAATGGCGGGTGGGTGATGGCTGCTCCATTTCTCTTTCGTCTGATCCATGGCATCCCCACAGACCTCTAAACTTGTTTGTTATAGACTCCTTTATCTATTGGTTAGGACTTCCTAGACATGCTAAGTTAGCGGACTTGTTCTCCGCCTTAGGCCAAGCGACCAAAGATTTCCTCCAATCTTGGACACATCCCCTGACATGCTATTATGGTTGCAGCACTCTTCAGGTATCTTTTCTATCTCTTCAGCTTGGGAAACCATTCGCCAGAAGAGCAATTTGGTGCCTTGGTCCTCATTTGTTTGGAATAGAATGCTTATCCCTCGGTACCGATTCCACCTATGGCTCATCTCGAGGAATTGATTACCCATCCAGGTTTTGCTACTTTCATATGGTAGAATTGCCAATGTGTCTTAAGCCTTTTGCAATTCTGCATCAGACTCTAGAGACAACTTATTTTTTGGGTGCCATATTTCTACTGGCCTTGTTACTTTTTGGGCTTCAAGATACAACCTCCTGGGGTAAAATAGGTCACGGGTGGAGAATTTACAATGGGCCATTAATTTCCTATCATGGAATGAATTCTATCAAGCTATTGCTCGTTTTTCCTTTGCCGCTCTTTGTCATATGATATGGAAGGCTAGGAACAATATACTGTTCTGTGGGCAGACTTTGTTTGTTCCAGCTTGGAAATAACACCTCTCCAAAGTCGTCAAGGATAAGGCTCTCACTTTCAAACATGTTGCAGACACTCCAAGAAACAAAAGGATACAAAGAAGTTGGGGATTGGATTCCTCTCTTTTCTTTGTATAGGTGTCAGATCTTTAGATCTTGTTTGAGGGTCGCCACTGTTTTGGTTTCCCCTCCTTTTTTTACTCTCGATGCCCTTCCACTCTTTGTGACTTGTTTGTCATCATGAGTGTAAGTTTTTGGTGCCGAGACTTACTTTTTGTAAAGTTCCGTTGGTAAAAGTCAATATACATCTTATCTTACCAAAAAAAAAAACAATATTGCATATGGATACGTAGTGGTTCAATTTATACCAAGCTTACATCCACTCCCCACGACTAATAGCCATAACAAGATTGGAATCCCCTAGTAATCTTAAGAGAGGTTACAAAGTTTCACCTTGATTTGAAGATTATAAATAGCTCTAGTGCATTGCTATCACACTCATATATATCTCTAATCACATGTTACAAGCACGAGAACTCTTGTTGCCACATGAATTTTGCTTATATATATTTAGGAAAATTAATTCATAAATTAGGGATCATAATATTGATACTTCATGCTCAATCCATTTAAGCATCAAAATCAATAATCCCCTAGGATTTTTTTTTTATATAAATTTTTTTAGAAGCTACTAGAAATCTTGAGCTTTCTCTCTCTGATAACTAATTTTCATTTCCTTTTGGCAAGAACTAACATACACATGCATATTCACGTGGTAGAAAGCTTCAAGAATGGATTTTGATCAGATGTGCATTTTCATCTCTATATATGGGAGTATAAAAGGAAATTTCTGTTTCCTTTGTTAGAGAGGAAGGTAATGGAGACACACACATGCTCGTGCTATCAAAATGTTTAGTATAAGGCGCAGTAATGAAATTATACATCAACCTCGATGGATAATGCCTACATTTCTTTGAGAAATGAGTATTGACATGGTTGACCTTCCCACGGTTTTTGTAACTAAGTTCTAAACATTATCTCGATTAGCTTCTCCGCATATATGTTTCTTTGACACCACTCGTACCGCACATGAATACATGTACATGCTATTTTGGCCTACTTTGAGAAAATTTTGATGTCAAATTGGACAATCTCATTGGTAAGGATCGCGATAGCTATAAAGAGGGTTACTAGAGCATCAATATTGGACCACATGCTTTAATTTTGAGATTTTTGTTAACTTGATATCGTAGGCAGAGAGAAAACAAGCACAGTAAACAATTGGAAGTACTTTCATTATGATATGATAGGACCGAGATTAACTAAGAGTTGGTGTAGAATAGATCGAAATGCAAGTTTTACCTTCATAACTCTGAAAACTCACTCATGATCACTCTCTTCAGGTCTACTCTTTCAACTTAAGAATATTAGAATTACTTCATTGATTTTAAGGATGTCTTTGTTTTTAAATCGAAGCATACAGGATTTGAGTTTTCAAAATATTGAAGACCCTTTTTCAAAATATCACTTACTCTCTTTCTTGGCTTTGAAAATATTCTTGATTACTCTGATTAAGTTCTTTGGATAGAAGATTATACTAATCCAAATGATCAGTCTTCCTTTATAGTATTGCTTCTTATATGGATTCTTCTGAACAAATGAATTTGTGTAATCTCAAAGTTTAAAGATTGTCTTGTTTGTTTCCCAAAAAGTCGTGGTTGGCAGAAAAATCTTCTAAGACTGAGTCGTGGGTCCTAGAATTTATTGTGACATGACAGAATCTTCAATTTCTGAAATCGGGCTCAAATTGGCAGTTAATTTCACTCCGACGCGTTTTTAGCGTGACCTAGGCTACTGTGTAGTTTTCAAAACTTTTTAGGGCAAATGACCCATGATCAATTTTCTTCTAGCCACAATGAACCCACTTAACACATTGGCGACTCTTGGTTGTCGTGAAAATCTCAAGCTTGTAGTGAGATTATGAGGGGTGAGATTATGTGCCACAATGTCTTAGAGGAAGCCTTTGGAGAAGGGACTGTAGATCCCAAGGACGGAGCGGTAGATGATGCTAGGGATCCCGCGCTTGTGAGTGAGCCAACTTCTCCGGTGTACACAGTTGAGGATGCCAACTGGAGTGAAGAAGAAGAGGAAATTGTGGAATAGGAGGAGGAGGGACCAGAGGAAGACGAGGAGATGGAATAGGATGAAGAACTTGAAGAAAATGAACTTGATGAAGAGGAGTCAGAGGAGGATCCAGAGGATGATCCTTAGTACAAACTGGATGAGGACTGAGATCTCACCTTGTTTTGTGAACCCTGGGTTGTGAACTGATGTGTGATAGATCAGGAGTTGTGAATAGTATTGTAAAATATACTAAAGGGTTTGTATTGTATAAAAGTGTGGTTGTGAATTTCAGTATGAAATAACCCTACTTTTCTATCCCATTGTTTTATTATCTGGGGATTTATAATTGCTTTTGCATGTGCTTATTAAAATAAATGGGTCGGCGATAAGTCCTAGGACATCACTAGTAATCGACCAAGTTGAAGGATGGGCATGCATTCGAGAATTGGGGCGTGACAAACATCATCCGGGTAATATTTCATTTTTTTCTAACAATAATTAAAAGATCAGCAACGTTGGAAAATATAGGTACACACCCACTATTTTATTTTAAAAAATATGACTTTTACAAAATTCTCTTTTTACCATCTTGACACATGATATCCCTTATCTCTAGTTGTTACTGTTATTTTGTTGGGATTTTGGAACAAGATTTTAGTGCTCATTGAATTCTTGATTGTTTAAATAAAATATTTAGTAAAGAATCATGTATAAAAAAAGTTATAGTTAGTATATAATGGCTAGCTCTTTCTCTCAATGTGAAGTTGCTATTTCTATTTATAGAGAGACAGTATTCACGCCTTTCCACATCACAAAGCTACTCCTAATCTTTCACTCTCTCATATTCTCTTACTCTCCTTAATACGTTACACTCCCTCTCTTTCATTCCAAACCAGTAGCACCATCAACCAAACTAGACAAGGATGGAAAGGTATGTTCTTGATAACTTAACATCTTGTATAGATTATTATGTTTTCTATGAGAAAATGTAGGTAGCTAGAGAATCCATCCACGTGAAGTTTGATGAATCTTGAAGAAGAGAAACAACAGCAGCAAATCTCGTTGATATTAGCAAATTTCCCAAACAATAGCAAATTTTGATGATATAAACAACTGTTTATGAAGCAATTGCCTCAATAGTAGCTAATTTTCACAAAAGAGGAGCATTTGCCCCTATTCAGCTTATAGATTGTGCCATCTTAAAAGGTTTGAGAATTCTGCTCTATACATTCAAATCATAAGATATATCAAAATGTTTTGAGTGATATAGCTAGCCCTTAAAGATTTCATATGAAAGGTTGAGTAGTTTTCTATTAAAATGGTTGAAATGCTTATAGATGCTATTTTTATTTATCCAAAAGTAAAGGCACATGATATATGATTTGAGATGTTATATGTTTAACATCATTTGCGCGAGAGTTTGTTGAGTTTATATAGGTTGAAATCGAGGTAAGCTTGATGGTGGAATTCAAATCATCATCTTCTCAAATTTCAAAAAGCAAACTATGATGAGGATGATGCTGTTACAAAGAAAATAGAAGCAGAACATTCTGTTTAACACCTCAAAGTTGTGATATTAGCACCAAAAGCGATAACATCATCAAGGAAAGCACAAAAAATAGCATTAACAAATTATGACAGGACCAATGTAGAAGTTGTTGTGAATGGGAACATTTCCAAACTCTGGTGAAAGTTATTTACAAGATCTATCATGATGAAAGAGGGAGGAAAACAAAAGGATGAAAGAGTAAAGCGGAGATCTTAGCATAAAAATCGTGACAGCACCAATGAAAGTTGAAATAGGAGCTGGCGTAGAAAATATTGTGAGTGGTGAAAATTTCTGAACCTCAATGAAAGCTATTTGCAATAACTATCATAATGATAGGGGGATGAAAACAAAATGATGAAGATCAATCAGAGGAAAATTACGAGAGAATAAGAAGAATCATGAGCATCTCAAAGAATCAACGAATAAAGGGAGAGTAAATATCAAGTATGAGTAAATCTTGATGATACTTGAGCTGATTTTGGCCTGGATCTTGATTATCATTTTGAGAATAGAAGAAAAGGTGAATGCATGGATAGAACTTGCTAAGTTCTACATAGTACGGTTAGTCCATCTTCTATATCTCTTGCTTTTGGTCATGATGATGATATTGATGATATTAAAGATCATGAATTTAGATGATTGTTCATGACATATGCACATAATGATAATATCCTCTGCATGTTGATGTTCATGTTAATATTCTCTTTTTAGCAACACAAATGCCCTCGCACATAAAAATTCGCATATTTTAAATGTGCTCATGTTTTATTTTTGCTGATCATGTTATGTCTCTCTTTCACTAGTATGTAGTGATATGACCTTGTTATTAATACATTATATTCTTTTATCTCTTTTTGTTGATGACAAAAAGGGGAGAATTGATTTATTGTGAAAAAGCTTACTCGTTATGCTTATGTTTATCAAAACAGGGGGAGCAACAATGTTGTTAATTGTTCATATCAAATGTTAACATGTTGTCTCACAATGCCTGTTTTAAATAGAATTTCATGTAAAAATACTCTTATATGTTTTCTCTTTCATATTATCATGAATTATAATTGTCTATATTATTCCTTGATAATTATCATTACGTGGAGACTATCAAACATTTGCTGGTGCAAATTGTTGACATTACCTAAACCCGTTGAGCAGATATTTCTATTCCCTTTGCAATATCATATTTTTCATTAAAGGAGAGACTCACTATGATTGTATGCATCTGTGTTTCTTGATATACATTTGTTGATGCATATGATGTTTGATCCACTGAATACAAGCTTCATTGCACCTCTCTATTTGTGTGAGCATGTTGAATAGAGGAAGAAGGTAGGATTGTGCGAAAATGAGCTGAATTGCATATAAACTTTTAGTGCCTTTTTGATAATGACAAAAAGAGGGAGAGGTTTGATGAATATGTATATGTGCTTAGAGGAATATTAGTTCACATGATAAATGTTCATTCCTATTTGAAACACATGTGATTAAGTGACTAGTGTAGAAACATGAGCTGTTGATAATTCCTATTCTTTGCTCATGATGTTTTCACTTGCCGTCTCCTAATTATTAATTGAATATCTTAATATTTGGAGATTGCATTGTGTGCTTATTATTCCCTGAACTGAATTCATATTTTTGGCAAGATAACAAAATTTGTTTAGTTTTCACGCACATAAAATTCAATATCTTTTATTGCATGTTAAGACATCTGCATATTTAGAGGATTGTTTTGTCATCATAAAAAATGGGGAGATTGTTGGGAAGATCCCTCTATTGTTTTGAAAATGACAAGGACAATCAAAGGCTACTAATGTGTGTGTTGGTTTAGTAGTACCAGGTAATATATGCGTAGGTCGAAATGCAAATGTTCTTATAAATAGCATCGAAGATTTTGATATGAGGAATGCTCTGCCACTATCTTGAGAGCATTGCCGATGTTTAAGGTGAATAAGATATTAGGCTATTGAAGATGTCTACAAGTTAGAAGGATCTTCAGATAAGACGAACATCTAGAAAGACCTTGATCAAGGGTGAACAAGCTGAGAAGAACAGGGATGTTTGTAATGGCTTGGATGTATAAAGATCAGGTGAATAGTTGGATGGACCCAGTGAGGTGAACAAACCTTGAATAAGGACATTAGGTAAAGCTTGGAAGGACCATGAAGATGAACGGCTTGGTAGAGTCAAAATTGCCAATATGCTTAGAAGGACTAGAAAGATCGGGTGTAGCGGATTGTTATCGAAGTAGCAAATCATTGACAAAGAGCAGCTACCTTATACAGATGAGGTGGAAGATTGTGGTGATATCGATGATTTTTATGTGAGTTCAGTGAAGACTAAGTACAAGGATGAAGATATTGATAAGGAGGAGAACAAGTCAAAGATGATGAGGTGTTCATGATGACTTGGAGGTACCATAGTCAATCTATCATCAAGGTGACATCTTTAGAAGCTAAGATACTCAAGAGGATTATTGAATGATTGATTGGAAGTTGTCTAGACAATTTTCTGTAAACAGCACCAGCAAATTTAAAGATCAACTGATGATAATGTTTGTGTTGGTGTTGGAAATATCATGTCATTGGTGATGTTTGAATAATGGCCATGTAAGGATGTCTGTTGGATAAAAGATTATAGCCATTACTGAGTGGAAATGCATAACGAAAGATTAGGAAGTTTATTGAGGAACAACAATAAGCGTATATCAGAAATGTCAGGGTAGTTAGCGTCATAATAGTAGCTACAGGTTTTGTTTCCGGATAGTGTACAAATGTTCAGGAAAAAGTACTATATGGGCAATAATGTCTCAAATAGCAGCACCAACGGATCTTTAACGGCTAGTAGGGCTTTTGAAATATCTCCAACAGGAAGATTGAAGATGTCTATTTAAGAGATGAGTTTCTAAGCCAAAATGTTAGAGAGAACAATGTAGAATTCGAATGTTTGCTCTGAGCTACTTTCTTTGTTGATATTGTTTTGTTCTCTTGAAAGATCTTCACTATGAAAGTCTTGCAGTATAGTAATCGTGTGAAAGATCAAGTGTATAAGAGTAAGAGCATCACTGAGTCTTGATGGTGTGATCTATCATGTAATAGTATTAGTGCTTGGCAATTGTAATTTGTTAAATAGATTACTAGTGCAACCTAGCCTGACTTGCAGCTGTTAGTCTAGAGAGTGGTCACAGGTTGGGGATAAAGCTAAACACTATATATCTACTTTCAAATCTTCTATCTCTTCACTATTTGCATTACTTGATCTTTATTATCACATTCTGTTAAACATGAGCACCCGCACCTGATCTTTACAATCTGTTTCTGCCAATGTTTGAAGTTGAATTTATTATCTTCTACAAATGTTTTTCATAGTTCTCAAACAACCTATTCACCCTCTCTAGGTTGTATTGTTAGTCCCAACAAGGGGTGTCGATGTCCATGGGGTCCCACACCTGCACTTTGATATTCCTATCAGGCAGTCAATCAAAATTGTAGATTGGGCCAAAATGATCATCCTCTTCTCAAATGAACCAGGTCTTAAACTTATGGGGTACCTAGTAGGCCAACCCCTCATCTATTCATACCATCGTGACCACCAGCTTGTGCACACAGTCGGTCCCCTGAACAGGATATATGGTTATGACTATATCCTTGTCCTTAGGGACTCCAAAATGCATGTGGTGACATTCTATACTGCGAGCCTAAAAATATTGAACAAGAAGGGGTAGGATAAAAATCTCAGTGAGTCGACATTGTAAGCCTCGATTAGGACGTGAATTCGTCTTGGAGGTAGCTTAAACATGTAGTATTACATATACTTACTTCATCTTGATGCACCCCTACATAATATCTATTAACACAAGCCGATAGTAATGCAACACATATAACTTATAACTAGAACATATCACATAAATTTCCATGCACAATGCATCCACATGTGTTCCAATTATTACAATCTCTTGAGCCACGACCAGTATAAAAGTTGATGGTCTTTTGATATGATTGGGTATCTTCCTGCCCCATCGGGCATGACACCATCCTACGTACTCATATTGTCACGTCTCGATCCTCAAGCGCGTGCCCATCCCTCTGTGGTCGATAAAATTTGCGACTTCCTAGGATGAATCGTTGACCCTTTCTTTTTATTGCACATGCGTAAGCGAATAATAAATCCCCTGATAGTAATCATCTCGGGATAGAAAAGAAGAACAACAAATTCACAAACAAACATGCTTTTATAAACATATTGAGTCATGTACAAAGTCTATGAGCAAAAGATTACAAAAGACTGGCTCTCCAAAAAGAAGCGATCCTAACTGACCTACACTTCCGATCACTTCAGTTTGGCTCCGAGTCCTCCGCTCTACGGTCTTGAAAATTGACCTTACGACGGGGTGAGATATAAATCTCATCGAGTTCACACTCTAAACCCCGATTAGGAGGGAAATACGGCTAGAAGCATTCTAACTATACGATTACACAACCACAGAGACTTACCTCGTTTCAGATCCACTCTATATGCTAGTACAATTCATATCACAATGTATATCATCCCAGCACATGACAATTGAAATGCTTTATCCATTCAATTAATTACAGGGGTCTCGATTATAAGGCCAAACCGTTATGACACGTCCTATATTGTGCCACACAGTTTTGTCTTATAATCAAGCGCATCAAACTCACACAAACATGCATTTCAATTGTTAATTTCGCCCTTCTAGGGTACGGCCTACTTGAAGTTCAGCGATCTACTGGAGTAACAAAGCATCGTCTCACCACCATTGACCATGGCTTCATCTCTCAAAGACAATTTTCCCGAATGAGCATAAGTCCAGAAACTATTGCGGCTCGAATCCCATTAAGTGGGAATCTCATATAGGGTAACGTCCATCCGACACAATTTGGGGACAGGTTCTCTTAACCAACACACGATCACTCAATCTCGGCTTAGGAGACCGTACATTGCACTCAAATGCCACAATTAAAATGGTGAGCTTGGCCTATTTTTTTCGTATTAAAAATATCCGGTCAAAATAGTCGTGACCCAGAAAAAGTGATATATTCCAACCATTTTTGGTGTTAAAACTCGACACTCGAGATTTTCTGAATAAATGTCGAAATTCATAAATTTCGGAATTAAATACTCAAAATTCCAACCAGCACTCAATTTGCACAAATTAACATCCAATTTCATAAACTGAACATACCAATTGCAATCGGCATGAAATTCTGGTAATCGACTATCCTGGTCTAATTTTTCAGAAAATATTTAATAATTAAATAATTACCAAAATTAATTAAATAAATCAATTAAATGCCAAAATTGCTAACCTAGGTCGGAAAATACGAGACAGGCCAGGAAAATTCCCGAACCAATCTAGATAATTACTACAATCCATCTAGGTCTTAATTAACTTAATTTAACAACCTAACATGCAAAAATATATATTTAAATAACTAATCTAATCTAACTAACCACCTAAATATTAATTAACTTAATCTAATTATCCTCTAAGCATAATTAACCTACTAAGCAAGGTTTAGTAAGTTAACTCACTTGATTAGCGATTCGCTCGGACCAAAATGATGGGGACGTGACAAGGATCGACAAGTTCCAAAACGGCGACGCCAACGGGGCATGGATCGAGCCCAAAAATTGGCCCACAAAGCTCATGGTTTCTACTCGGTTCGGCCGAAGCTGACTTTGTGGAGATTTGTCGCGGACGAAGGGCAGCTTCTTGCGGGGATGGATTGCTTCCCGACGTGTGGGCTGGGTTGACGCGCAAGGGAGGCAGCAAAGAAGAAGCAGCCTCGACGCTGCCGTTGGGGGATGTGGCAGCAGACGGCACTTGGTGGAGTAGGGCTGAACCGATGGGCGAAGGGGCAGAGAGAAGGATTTAATGGTGAGATGGGCAGATGGTGGGGCGGTCAACAAAGGAACTCAACTGGAAAATTTGACTCGCGGGGGTGGGGGACAAAACTTGGTGGACGAACGTGAGCTGCAATGATGCTGGCGATGGGTGAAGACACGGTAGAAAGAAAAAGAAATGAATGAAGAAAAGAGCTGCAGCTTCGGTTGAGGGGGTGGGGGAGTCAATGTGAGAGAGAGAGAGAGAGAGAGCCGATGGAGGGAACGGTCGAGGAAGATGGGCAAAAAGTCAACAATGCATATCCAACCAATTAATTGTTTGGTCTCGCAAATAGTATTCAATCTTATCCCATGGCCTCATAATACTTTCTAACAAAATAAATACCCCAAAAAAATCCAATTTTGAAGCCCAAAATTGCTGTCCTCTTCTAGTTCCGAATTTCACACTCTTGGGACTTCAATTTCTTCAACAAATTTCCAAATTTGATGTAGAATGTTGACACATAAATTTTGACGATCCGATCATTTATTTATTGCATAGAAAATTAGGAGTCAATTTTATCCCTGAAAAACTATTAATTGCATATAGATTTAGCTGCATTTATTTTTAATTTACACTTTTTGCATTTTATTGGATCGGTGGTAGATGGATTCAAATTAATGGTTCTGAACTTTAATTGACAAATCGAACTAAGCCCATGAAAAAAGCAATTTGGGCCCAAACTCGTATTTGAAAAAAAAAAAATCCTATTGCAATTTTTGAAAAATCAATAGAGAATATTCATTTTTGCAAAGGAAATCTAGAAAATGTGTGGAAAATAAAAGTGATATTGCGTGCGGAAAAGAAATCTTCGCGGATGTTGATTTGAAAAGGAAATTAAAAACCCTAATCTTTGGTCTATAAAAAAGATTACTCGTGTAGGGTTTCAAAAAAGAGGCCACGCAGTTGAGACATTCGGCCACATTGAGGGGGAAAAATTTCAGAGAAAAAGACGTGAGAGAAGGGTAATCTCTAGGGTTTTCTTTTCGCGGTCAAGAGGAATAAAAAGAAAAGAAGAAAGAAAAAGAAGCCTTCGGCTCTTTGGGGGAAAAGGAAAAGCGAAGCGGCAAAAGGGAGGCGTGATTGGAAGTTTACTGTTCATCGTCTTCCTCAACACTCTTCGCCCGCTTCGCTCCCCCGGCCGGCTTCACTTCTGCTATTGTGATCCAGCCATGACAACGCCACGCAGCCGGTCTGCTACCGCCGCATTGGCTGCCGCTGCTCCAGATTTGCCCGCTACAACAACCCCGACGCCAACCTTCGCCTTCGATCGACGTAGCAGCAACCCCCTGATCTTCGAGTGACGCCTCGCATGCTGCTCCGAGCTTCCCTGAGTGGCACCGCTGCAACACTCAACACCCGACGCCCCCTGTTCGCCCGAGCCCGCGCTCGCGCCACCGCCACCGTTCCACTAGCTGCCCAAAGCTCTGCCTCGCTGGTCGCTGTCCGTGAAGCCCGACGCCGGAGCCGCTCCTGCCAGCGTCCGCAGTTTGTAGGCTCAACCCCAGGTAGCCGAGCCGCCAGTCACTGCCGTTTTGCCAGTCGCACCGTGACACGCAGCCCCGCCACGCACTATTGCTGCCCCGTTGATCCGATTGCGGCGATCTCGCGCTGGCTCCGCCGCTCCATCCCCTGCGACGCCGTGCGACCTCGGCTTTTCATGTTCGCTGCTCGCGGCTCGATATGAACGCCGGTCCCCTGCTACTCAAGCATTCCGATCCGACGCTACGACCCAAGCTGCTGCGCCTCCATCCTTCGGTCAATCGTGCCTCTGCTTCACTGAGCCTCCACCAGAACAGGACCCGAGCCTCTTCAGCCAGCCCTCGCACCGCTACTCCACGACCCGACGAAGCCACCGCCATTCGGTTGTACCCTTACGCCAGCAAATCCGAGCCGTTCACCGTGCCGCCACCGAACCACAGCGAGACGGACTTCGTCGTGTCTTTGCCCCGATCGCGGCGCCGCCTCGTCTCTTAGCCCGTTCGTGCACCGCAAACCTATAACACAGCAGCCTTCCGCCAAGCCATCTCCACCGAGTCTACGCTACGAATCCGGTGGTCCGCTCGTCGCCAGCAATGCCCGTGACACCCCCCTTCGCCGGTGCCCGAACGCCGGTTGCTGCCCTCGCCGGACCTTTGGACCGATGGTGACCAGCCACCATGAGCACCACCCTTGGTTGGAAAGCAAAACAGTTAGGTAGTTCGTTTTTTATTTACTTTATTCTATTATTTATGTTATTTTATTTATTTACTTTGTTTTTTTCAGTAGAATTATTCCTAAATGTATGGTTGTGATTCGACATGAAATAGCCTCTGAAATTAGGGATTGACAATTCGATTTTCGCGCCCGAAATCCGACTCGCAATCTCTTGCAAAATTCGTCAATCTGATGTCACGCCCGAGATTCGATTCGCGATTTATTTAAAAATTGGCCAATCCGATCTCATGCGCGAGATATGGTTTGCCAATTTATGGATATCAATCCTATCTTATCTGATTTGCTGTCATATTGATTTAATCAATTTTATTTTGTTAAATAAAAAAAATCCAAAAAATGCATTGATTTAGGATGTTAGTTTTTGTTTAATTTAAGTTGCATGTTTAATTATAAGATAATTTTAAATTTCGAAATAAAAAAAAAAACATAAAAAATCATCGTGCATATGCCATGTAGAATTAGGGCATCTTTTGTACGTCATTGCATATTATGATAAAATTGCATGTTTCATTTTAAGTTTAGATTAATTTTTTTAGATAGATTGCATTTTAGGTCAGAGACTGCTAAGTTAAAATAATATCTTAGTTTAAATTAGGGTTTAGCTTGACCTAATCCTTAATATAAGTTAGATAGAATCTTAATCTAGCTAGTTAATTTTCGCATTTTTATAATTTCGAATTTCATGGAAAATACCAAAAATTGCCTCAGAATAAATCAATTTCATTCATTAGGAGAGATCGCATTTTATTTACGTCATATAGCTAGGTCATGTTGCCATGTCATGTCATTTCATGTTAAATTAGTAGCATGCATCGCATATGGATTATATTCTCATTAAATTAGTGAAAAAAAATTGAGTAATTGCGTGTTAATTAGAAATCATATCTAGGATTGTTGATGTGAATTCTGATTTAACATTGCAGATTCTTTTGTTGTTATGAGGTGAATTCTGTAATTTATTCATTGCTTTTTTGGGTGTTAAATTGGTGGTTTGCGTACCCCATGAACAACTCACATGTTAGGGAGGTAAAATAAAATTAATTCAAGCTGCTTACAAAACATTTTTTCGAAATAAAAAGAGAAAGGTACCGAAATGGCATTAGAGAAATCTAGCGTAACCAAGTCCCCGAACTCACAATCTCTGGTTCGTAGGAGTAAAGTAAATCTCCTGTTACTTTACTTGAGTTTCTAGTCGACCCACCAAAAATATATTAGTGGCAACTTCTAGATAAAATCCATTTGTATGTTGAGAAATTTGAACTTAAGTCAAGAATTGGTATGGGCTTGGGAGAGCCCGAGTTAAATCCAGGCTTAACAATCCATTAGCCAAATCATAGGTGGTTCACACCCGAAAATTTGATCACGACGTAGAAAAAAACCCATTTCTACAAGTCCCTTTCGCCAAGTAGCTCGGTTTGCAAGTCAAAAATCCCTTCAATTTTGCTAATCTGAATTTTTGTTTGCTTTCCGAAACGTCCGAATCGATTTTCCGTAAAAAATCTCTGAATCATCGAAAATTCTTCGAAGGATGAGTAGACGTTTCTAAAATAAATCGTGACATGACAGAACTTTTAATTTTTGAAATTAGGTTCAAATTCGCAGTTAATTACAATCTGACGCGATTTTAGCATGACCTAACTTACCGGGTAGCTTTTAGGAGATTTTAGTGTAATTGACCCATGGTCGATTATTTTCGAGACACAACGTACATCTTTGACACATTGACAACCCTCAGTTATTGTGAAAATCTCGAGATTTCAGTTACAGACACAGGGTACCAAAAACGACAGAAAATTTGTCCAGTGCCGATAGACGAAAATTTTGCAATTATGTGGAATTACCAACACTTAATCACACATCTCAGTCGAATCAACTTATCTCTAGTCTCTAGTCAATTTTTAATTGTACCGTAATGACACTTGCATTGAAATCCTTTAATGACTTCCCCATATAGTCTAGTTATCTCACAAGTGATCAGCTCAGAGAATAGCATTATAGGCGCATCGATGAAAGGTCTGATTTATTTAATCAAAAATAAAATCTGAAAATTCAGGCTATCACACATACGCATCATGACGACATTCCATTAGGAACATCGGTTTGGCCGCAACTGTAACTTGGCATCTAGAACCCCATCAGCATCCGATAAAATCGGGCATTGTCTTGCATATTCATATGCATCAAGACGGAACTATTACCCCGTATAATCATACACATCAGGGCCATTATGTGATCACACAAGCACTTAACCACTTATGTCAATTTCATTTGCCATTAATTAGCCGAATGAAAACAAGATTCGTGCTCAAACAACAAATTTTGGCAATTTTTATGCTCAAAATTACAGTAAAATAATTGTATGTAGTCACATATGTAAAATCAATCCGTCAAACTTTGCACGTTTTCATTTTAAAACCTATTGGCCCCATTTAACATGTAAAACATGGTGTCTAGACACGACAACTCAAAATTTGCCATTTTTCGTGCCAATAAGACCTTTTTTTTTAAATATTATTTAAGTTTTATAATTTGGACAATCAATGACATGGCATAACAAGCTCAAACAACATGAATTATGCATAAATTCATCTAATAAATCAAGTACAAAATTCAACTTATCGATTAATCCATCATTAAATTTCTCTAATCGTCATTAATTAGGAATAATCGCGATTAATTAAGCTAACTACGATTAATACTAACTATGATTAATTAAACTAATCGATATTAATTAAGACTAATTATCATTAATTAATTTAATTGTAATTAACTAAAATAACTACGATTAATTTAGATTAACCGTCATTAATTAATCTAATTGTAATTAATTAAACTAAATACTAACCACCATCAGTGTTAATATAACCATCCATAATCATAATTTATACTAACCCATCATTAACTACCACCAACCACCATTATCCTTAAATTTAACTTGCCCCTAAAAGTTATTAATTCCATAATTTAGGATTATATAAGTTAAATCATGGTTTTTGATGACGGTGAGCTCACAGTGACGAGAACGCAAGACTCACCACTCGAGCGGTGGCACCACGACAACAGCGACGGCGATGGTAGCAGTTCAAGCTCAAGACTTGCTTGGCTTGGGGGAGGGGAGTTTAGTGGTGATGGTAGTGGTGGCTCAGCCTCAAGAGGCAGATGATGGCAGCAAAGCACGTTTGCGAAAGGTGGTGGAAATGGCGGCAAGGGGACAACAGTGGAGGGGAAATGGAGGAAGAAGAAGAAGTAGATGAAGAAGAAAAGGAAAATGAGAGCAAATGAAGGGGAGAAGTTTAGCTGAAGCAAGGGGAAATGGAGGGTAGAGAGTGATTTTCGTGAGATTTTTCCTAAAATTACATCATTTACCCCATGGCCCCTCTCCCTAATTCACTCTCCTCCATTCAATCTCTTCTTTTGTTTTTTGTTTTTGGTTGGTTTTACTCTAATCCTACTCTAACACTCACTCTCAGACTTTTGCCCTGCCTCCTTGCAAGGCGTGGGAGTTGAAACCCACTCATAAAATGAAATCGTCCCCACCCCAAACCCCCCTAAGAAGGTGGGGATTTGAATCCCCCACCTCCCCCTTCCAAGTTGGAAGGGTGGCTATTGGGGCAAACCCCCGGTGGTTCTCTTCTTTTGTCTTCTTGCCCGAAAATGCCAAGCTTCTAGAAGGGGCAAAATGGACAAGTCACACTTTTGACCAAAATTTCCAATTATCAATTTCTTGAAATGGGCTTAGATGGGCTTGGTGGGCCTAATTAGGCCTTCTTGGCTGAACATCATGGGGGTGAGGCCCATTGGCTTTCGCTTGGCCCGGCTTTCTTTCCACCTTACAATTCTTGATCATTAGTCATTATTCGGAAATCTAAAAGCCTATAGATAATTTGATGGATAGATGAGGTGACATCCAATAGGTTAGCCTTGGAAATTCTTGAAAGTTGGATATCCAAAATTGAATTAAAATTCATGGTTAAAATCGATCAAATGCGACTTTAGTATAACCTAAACAATTGTGTGGTTTTTAGTGGTTTTCGGGCATTAGACTTGTGGTCGATAGTTTTCAATTCATGTTTGTACCTCTTCAAATCATAGGTAATCCTTAGTTGTCATGTAATCGTAAGGAATCAATTACTAGCCCTGAGTACAAGATCAATAGAAAATTGGTTTGTTGTCATTCGCAACAAGTATCATAATCGAGCAAAAACCGATTAACTATTCTTGTTGAATCGATTTATATCCATTCACTAATTGACTTATAATAGTGTAGTATTGTCCCTTATCGATCCTTATGTTAAGCAGTCTATCCCTGATTGAATTCTTTGATCATTCGTGTTTTTAATCCTTCATGGCCTCTCCTAATTGATTAGTTAACTCATGAGTGATTAGTTCAGAATAAATTAACTATTAGTGCATTGATGAAATAATAATTTTGCATATTTCGAAAGGGGTTGAATTTTAGGATAGTCATAATAATTTTGCACAACCGACATGAAATT
Organism: Eucalyptus globulus; assembly: GCA_014182545.1. Lineage (NCBI taxonomy): Eukaryota > Viridiplantae > Streptophyta > Magnoliopsida > Myrtales > Myrtaceae > Eucalyptus > Eucalyptus globulus. The sequence goes on from CM024720.1 coordinate 7,818,374, forward strand.
ATTTTGGTCTTGAACATTCATATGAGCGAAAATCGTTACAAGAAGCGTTTCGGAAAGGCATGGGCTTCTTATTAAACAAACAAAGCCACATAACTAAGGGCAAGATTGGGAACAAAAAAATGGACGGTAAGAATAAAGAGTGGGCCCTCTCGAACAATAGGGAATCGATGGCCAGCGGCATATTCTTTAGATTGAGGCTACACTTGGTGCTTGCCCGATTCCCTAAAAATCCCCAATTTAAGATTCAATCACAATCCTATTTTGAACTTTTTTTTTTTTGTTTGAAAAAAAATCACCAACTTTCATTTTAGTCATAAATCTGCCTTGTATCCAAAAATTGCCATTAGTTTCGTCAAAATTATAATCATTGAGAGGTTGCTATTATTTTATATAAAGATGGGAGTGTTGATGAAAACACAAGTTTTTATAATAAACTTTTAATTGGCTATGATGTTAATAATTATGAAGAAACCGGTGACAATTTTTGGATGCAGGGGCATACTTGGGATTATAGTGAAAGTTGGTAATTTTTTTTTTTTTTTGGGCGGAGCTATTTCCACCATATTTTCACCCAAAAAAAAATTGCCATCAATAATTCAATTGCAATTTCAAGTGGTGGCCCAAACTTATCCACTTTCATTTTTTTTTTTTATTTTTTGGTTTCATTTTTATGTAGGACTTGGTTGCCATTATTAAGATTTCATACATTGTTTTTTCTTTTGGGAATCCCATATATAATAAAGATGCTATGTTTTCAATTTATTGTAAGATTTTACTTAGGTAGACATTAGTTTTGTTGAAAAGAGAAATTTTCAGAAAACCTAATTCTTTCCAAAGTTGCCTAACAAATTTCTAGATTAATTGACAAGTAAATATCAAGATTTTTTTTTAAATAAATTTTTTTAACGCAATTTCTTGTTTATAAACTGTCACATTTATTATTTGTATCACCATCAAACTTTTTATTATCGGCTATCTTTTATACCCATATACATATAATAGGATGATTGATGAAAAAAGAAAACTCTATAAAGAATTTCTAAATTAAAATCATTGTTATATTCTTGAATGTGAAACTTTAAAAGATGAAATTTAATTAAATTACAACATTTCTAAAACAATATTTTTTTAAATGCCAGTGAAATCTTATCATTTTGGGTTGTGATAACTATATAAAAAAGAGTTATTTTACCTATTTTAGGCAACAATTAATGCAATATCTATGAAAAAATATTTGGATTTTCTTCTGATTATTTGGATTTTCCTTGTTTATGCAGAATAATAAGATATTGAGAAGATAAGGAAAATAATGAGAAAAATCAGGAATTCAAATCAAAAAGCAGTGAAAGATGGATATCAAATCAGGGAATCATTGATTTTGTTCCCTAATGTTATCTTCAAGCGTTGAGAGATAGATATCAAATCAAAGATCTTCTTATTTACTCTGCAATTTTATGCGTAATTGCTTGGAGATAAGGATCTTGGATATATCCTATAAATAGAAGAACATTGAGGGGCCAGAGAGGGTAGTTAGGCTTTTGTTAAATTGTTTTTCATTGTTATGATAGTTTTTCAAGTATTTTGAAGAGAATACAAAAGTGGTGACATAATTCTTGTTCTTTTGATTCAAAATGCTAGGTTTGATTTATATTTTTATTTCTTCATCTACTATGTTCTAATTTTCTTTTGTTAGGACTACGATGTAGAATAACCATGATGATGTGAATTTCATGATTTTTATGTTTTACAATTGATTTCATTCATGTGAGTTATATATTATTGTGCATAATGCTTTTGAGTGACTGGCCACCACTTGAATGATCCGATGTGCATGTTTGAGACTAAGAAATGATAATATGCAATTGCTCATTATAATATATAACCATGAATTAAATGTGGATAGAGATATATCGCGTTATTTGTGTAGCTTTCGGTGATAAGGTGTTCCAAAAGACTCATTGTAAGCCGGGAATATTTATAGTTTTTAATGCACTTATGTTTATTTCAATTCACATTGAGATATAGTGGATTAATAAACTGAGTAGATTTGTTATACCTAGAGATAGGATAATAAATAGATTAGGAAATTCCGCTACCACATGTTTGATATCGTTCTTCTACCCACAACAATCTGAAATTCATATCTAATGATTATGGTGAAATCGAATGCTCTAACATATTTATCCGATGATTTACTGCATTTAGCCTCCAAATTTTGTTTTTAATTTATTCTCAATTATATTTTGATTTGTTAGATAAATTTTAGAATTAATCTATTTTAGTATTTAATTAGTTTATTAATCATTGATCTATGTGGGACAATACTCTTTCTTCTCATTATATTACTTGTTTGACACGTTTACTTGCGTTAGAATTTTACGAACAAGTTTTTGGCACCGTTGCTAGGGATCGTTTGTTTAATACTAATTAATATTGATACCGGATATTCTAAGTTTAATCTAACTTTCGTTTTGTTTTATTTTTAAGGGTGTACATCGATTCATGACACATAGCCAACAAGGGAAACTTGTTGAACTTCATCCAGAAATCAAGCGTACATTTACAAGGCGACTGAGAGAACAGAGAAATCACGCTAAGAAGATGGCAAACGGTGATAATGAAAATCCACATAGACTCTTAAGAGATTATGTTGCACTAACAGTTCAAGGTGTTAGAGAAAACTCCTATAATGTTTTGAAGCTGACAAAACTTATCTACATTCTAAAGATTTCCAAACTTCTGTGTCAAAGTTTGAAGATTGCCAGACTTTTATGTCAAAATCTATTTTACATCAGAAGTTTACCCACTCTGACGAATTTCAGACTGAACGCAAGTGAAGAATGAAGACTTATTCAGATGCAAGATTATCTTTGTTTCTTCAAGAGTTTGATTCATATGGTTTATGTATGGCCTTTTTGGTTGGGAATATCATTTATGAGATTGATTATCTTTATTGGAATCAATTTAGATACATCTAATCTTTTTGGAAGGCAAGCTAATTTGGAAAAAATCTACTTATGGAAATCAAGATCCTGATTAGATGGACGACCAAGATTGATGGGCTTTCATCATGTTTCTCAAACGACTCGAGATCCCCTTAATTGATTCTGTCCAATGGGTTGATTGAAAGAATTCCTTTGGAAAGTGCCAATGGTCGAGAAGGCATGAATGGGTATTTAAAGAGGCATCTTCAGTCATTTAAGAGTATGCGTGAAAGAAGAATTCCAAAGTTATGAAGCTTCCCATTTACTTGTTATTCTTACACTGTGCTCAAAATTGTACTCAAAAGAGAGTGAGACCTATAGTGCCACTTCGTGAGAGCAGCATACACTCTTCACTGAGAAGTCAGGATCACGAGATTGTAAATTCTCTTTTGTTTCATAGTGGAAATCAATCAGAAGGCTGTTAGCATAGAAGAGTGGACGTGGGCTTGATCTAAGTCGAACCACTTAAAATTTTGCGTTTCTTTTCTCTTTCCTGAACTCCTTTACTTAGTTCGTATTTTGAATAAGTCGTTTAAGTTTAAACTCTTTCAAAGTCTATTGTCATTTAGATTCAGTTTTAAAAGCAAAATATTCTCTCTGCATCTCGCGAAAAATTGTCTTTACACCTATTCATCCCCCTTTAGGTGTTCATACTAGCGCTCACACAAGGCACCACATCAAGTATCGGAAGACCTGCATTCAAGCAAACAACTTTGAGATCAAGCCATCACTCATTTAGATACTTCACCAATCAGTGCAATTCAGTGGGCTACCAAGCAATGATCCAAACGCTCACATCGATGCTTTTTTTGAAATCCGTGACGCCATTAAATATAATGGAGTTGCAGATGATGCTTTTAGATTGAGATTATTTCCATTCTTTCTTAGAGACAAAGCTAAGAATTGGCTTTCTTCTCTTTTTATAGGATCAATCACTACATGGAATGATATGACTCAAAAATTTCTTAGTAAGTTCTTTCCACCTGCAAAGTCTGCAAAGATGCGTAACGATATTACTAATTTTATGCAGATGGATAATGAATCATTATATGAAGCATGTAAAAGATTTAAATAATTTATTAGGAGGTGCCCATATCACGGACTACCCGTATGGACGTAAGTACAAACTTTTTATAATAACACTAATACAAATCTTCATTAAATGATTGATGCAGCTGTAGGGGGAACTCTAAATAATAAAACACCAGGAGAAGCCTACAATCTATTAGAGGAGATGGCGTCCAATAGTTGTCAATGGCATACTAAGAGATTACCAATGTAAAAAGTTAGCAGAATTCATGAAGTCATTTTTTTTTTTTTGCTGCAGTTGCTGCACAATTTGAAGCACTCAACAAAAGGTTAGATAGTATAAGTGTTTCAGCCATGAAAATTCAGAATTTGACATGTGATTTTTGTGGTGGATGACATGTTAGCATAGAGTGTTAGGTAGTTAATACTTTTAAACAATCTAGTGAAAATTCTAACTTTGTTGGGAATTTTAACAGGTCACAAAATAATCCCTATTCCAACACGTACAATTCGGGATGTCACAATCATCCAAAATTTTCATGGAATAATCAGAATGTGACGAGACCACCATATTCAAACAATCATAAGAGACAAAGTCAAATTTGGAAGATATAGTCACCAAACTTGCTAACACGACTCATGACTCCATCAAAAGCACAGATGTGAGATTTCAAAACCAAGAGGCTTCAATCAGAAATCTGGAGATGCAAGTGGGTCAGTTAGCAAGCATGATGTCAGGGAGACAACATGCTTTCTTGCCGAGCAACATAGAGAAAAATCCAATTGAAAACATAAAGGCTATAACCTTGAGAAATGGTAAACAAGTAGGAGAAGAAGTTATCAAACAAGAGATTTTCAGAGACAAGGAAGATGTGATCAATAAACAATCAAAGGAGACAAGTAAGAGTAAACTTTTTCCAGATAATCCCAAACCATATGTGCCGCCAATTCCATTCCCTCAACGACTCCAGCAGCACAAAATAGATAAGCAATTTTCTAACTTTTTTGATATATTTAAAAATTTGCATATTAACATTTCTTTTGTAGATGCCTTAGTACAAACACCTAGTTATGCAAAAATTTTGAATGAGATTTTGGCATTCAAAAGGAAATTGGAGGATTATGAAACTCTGAGGTTAAATGAAGAGTGTTCAGCCATCCTACAAAACAAATTGCCTCCGAAATTAAATGATTTAGGGAGTTTTACTATTCTTTGCACTATTGGGGATTCTTACTTTGAAAAAGCATTATGTAATTTAGGTGTAAGTATTAATTTTGATGCCTTATTCATTTTTCAAGAAATTAGGATTAAGCGAGGTAAAAGCAACCACAGTGTCACTTCAACTAGCTAATCGATCAATTACGTATCCGAGAGGTATCGTTGAAGATATTTTCATAAAAGTTGACAAATCTATCTTTCCTACAGATTTCATAGTTTTTGATATGGAGGAAGATTTTGAGGTACCACTTATCTTATATTGACCTTTTCTAGCAACAGGAAGAGCTCTTATTGATGTATAACAAGGGAAGTTGATTCTTAGAGTTCAAGATGATCTTGTTTCATTTAGTGTTTTTAAAGCAATGAAATATGTCACGCCCCGATCCTCGAGTGCACGCACATTCCTCTTTGGTCGATAAAAATTTTGCGACTTTCTAGGACGAGTCACTGACCCTTTCTTTTTATTAGACATGTGGAAGCGAATAATAAAGCCCCTGACAGTAATCATCTTGGAATAGAAAAGCAGAACAACAGATTTTCAAACAAACATGCTTATAAATACATACTGAGTCAAATACAAAAGTCTACCACCACAAAACTTCAAATGATTTACTCTTAAAAAGAAACTGTCCTATCTAACCTACACTTCAAATCACCTCAACTCGGCTCCAAGTCTTCCACCCTATGATCCTAAAAAAATGAAGCCCACGACGGGGTGAGATATAAATCTCAGCGAGTTCACTCGCTAAACCCCGATTAAGAGGGTAATACACCTAAGACATCTTAATCATACAATCATACAATCATACAATCATAGAGACTTACCTTGTCTCAGATCCTCCCTACAAGTGAGCACAGTTCATATCACAATAATGTGTATATAGCAAATTCACACACCAATTAGAATGTCTCAAATCACATCTCCACCAATCACCACACCTTAGTCAATTATGCATTTCAAGTGATTACAAACCCATGAGCGTGACCTAATAGTCATATGATGGATCTAACTGACATACAGTGGAATTATTTGTCACATAGTGGATTTAACTAACATACAATGGATTTATTTGTCATATAAAGAATCTATCTGTTACATAGCGGACCTATCTGACACATAGTGGATCTAACTGACATACAACGGATCTATCCGTCACATAGCAGATTTATCCATCACATAGCTAAGCGTCGTCTCGCCCAATCGAGTACGACAATGTCTACCTCAAGACGACTTTCCATCTGAAAACATCGTTCACCCGACACATAGCAGATGACGAATTCTCTTAACCAGCACACGATTATCAAGCCTTCGCACGTCATCACGCATAATCCTCCAGGCATAACACTGAGAACCCACATCACCAAATGTGCAATTTCCAGCAAGCAAAGCATTAAGAACCATCACAAAATCATAACCAGCCCTAACCGGCATAATAAGCCTACCCGCACGTTTCCAAATTTAAATCCAAAAACTAAATCAAATGAGTTCGGAAAATTCTCAAATTTGAATCTATTGTAAAAGACACCTAAATGAATATTTTTCATGAGATACCTTAACTCAGATCCTTCTAGATTCGGCCTAATAAATTGCTCAATCCAGCACCAAAAACTAGGTCTGTTTCCGAAAAGTCTGTTTACCGAAATCAGTTTGGTTCGAGATCCAAAACATATCCGTTTAATATGAAATTTGACTATGTTAAACTAGAAGATATGAAAAACAAATTTTATGAAGAGACATTTTTGAAATTCGAACCCTAAGAGTTGATAAAAACCCTTAGAATCCTAAAATGTTACCAATTCTAGCAAAAACTAATGTTCTGTTCGAAAATGACGGAGCTGATATCTCCTTCTTTTAAGTCTCTAAAAATCTTGAGAAAAATATATGTTATATCTGAGGATGTCTAAAACATTTCTCAAAAAAACATCAACCTCAAATTCGTAACCCATTTCGATCCACAAAAATGGAAAACGACGAGGGTCTAGAGATCTTAACTATAGCAATTCTATTGGATTCAACTAATCCATCATCCACGGTGCTAATCTCACTAATTAGCTTAACACTAATCCATTCTAAGGCTAATCTAACCATTCTAGATTATCACTAATCCATACTTAAGTTAATCTAAACAACCCTTAAGCATAATTAACCTACTAAGGTTTAGTTAGCAAACTGACTGGATTTGCACGTCGATGAGTTCACCTTGACGAGGACGTAAAGGCGAGCGATAAACTAGTCCATGGTGACACCAAGCGGTTCGGAAGGGCTCGGAAAAACTTCCTAAAGCCTCATGACTTGCTAGTTCTTGGGCTTCTGTTCTGGAACTACAGAGGCTGAATCGGTTGCTCGGTTTGCTGGAAACAATGACAGAAGGACAGTGGGCTATAGTGGGGAGACACAATAGAGCTACAACGGACAAGGCGGGACCTCCGACAGCCTTGGCAACGACGGGTAGTAGCTAGCTATGCTGGACGATGGCTCTAGATGCACGAACAGCAAAGAACGACGGCCACACACGCACGAGCAAGCTGCTGGCTTCGGCTGGCTTGCAACGGTGTTCCGGTGGGCGTTCGGGCAAATGGGAGC